>QEPC01009342.1:4235713-4282096 GCA_003113815.1 Sphenodon punctatus | reverse complement strand
ACACACCTACCCTCCCGTAAACTTCAAATTTTTAGGAAAGGAAGTGCACTCCACTTAACACTTTGCTCATTTTCAGTAACTAACTAGTGAACGGCACTGTAATGCGAGACAGTTAGAAAAATCTCTTTGGGTGAAAACAAATTACAGTGGAGGGCTGCCCATCACAAACTGCTTTGGCCACTGTCAATCCGGTCAGAATTGGGTCTAGACATGGAACAAAAATACATGCAGCCGGGCCGGGAGGGTGCGGGGAGCCACACAAGCATGCAGCTGGTCAACCCCATCCCTGTGCTGTGCCCAGCAGCCCGCCCTGCCCCATGACGTCCAGCCACTCTAGACCAGTCCAGGAACAGTGAGCTACCATGCGTGATAGTCCACTTCAGCCCAGTCAGACAGGCTGTTTCCCAGGTGTGTTGACTGCTAACCCATGCTGTGATCCCAGAGAACGTGGGTCCAAGCAAACCTAAGTGGGCCACTATCACATTTGTCAACACCCTTTAGTCTGTACAGTAGCATTGGCTATGACTACCTAAAATGGATAGGGATAGATCGAGTGCATGTATTTTTACCCAAAATGGGAGGAATCATGTTTAGCCTTCATGATCGCTAGTGAAACTACCAATGAAGGTTGCAGGTGATGTAGCTGTCTGGACAGTAGAACCTAGAATGGAATCATTATTTGTGCACCTAAAGCAGGGGTTCCAAAGATGTTTGCCTGTGTGATCCTATTTTAGACTTGGATATAATCTTGCAACTCCAGATAGCAGTAAAGGGATGCGAAGTGTACCAAATATCAGTCAGAATTGTGACTCCATCCACCAATTGTGTAGTCCCATTTGGGATCCTAACCCATAGTTTGAGAACCTCTGACCTAAAATGACAAACTGCGCTTAATCAGTGGTGAAGCAAAGCTATGGAGGCCATGGGTGCTTGTCCCAAATATGCCCGGCCTCCCCCCATCTCCAGGACAAGGGGCAGGTTTTTCATAAGTATTTTTTCAATTTTTTTAAATTATAAACATTTGCAGCTAGGGGCAGCTTAAAATACTAGACACATTGATTATAACAACATAAAAAGAAGGGAAAATATCAACCCCCGCATTCCCAAACATACACCCCACCCCCCCATTACCCATCTCCCCCACCGAACGCCTGGCAGAACAGCCAGGTCTTACAACTTTTCAGAAAGGAGGGAAGATCCAGGGCCAGCCAGGCCTCTACTGGAAGGGAGTTCCACAGCCGAGGTGCAGCCATCGAGAATGCCCTCACCTGTGTGACCCCCCAAAAGACCCAGGGGACCTCAAGCAGGGCACCCTGGATGACCACAGGGGCCAATCCAGGACCCGGGGAGTGAGGCGATCTCGCAGATAGGCAGGGCCCAGGCCATTTAGGGCTTTATAGACCAAGGCCAAAACCTTGAATTAGGCCCAGAAAACCACTGGCAGTCAGTGCAGAGAACAGAACACCGGTGTAATGTACTCCCAGCTGCCCAGTCCCACTAAGAGATGGGCTGCCACATTCTGCACCAGCTGCAATTTCTGAGCCATCACCATGGGTAACCCCACATAGAGTGCGTTACAATAGTCTAATCTAGAGGTGATGAAAGCATGGATGACAGTGGCCAGGTCCGAGTCTGAATCCAAGACAAATGGTCGAAGCCATTGCACCAGATGTAATTGGCGAAAAGCACTCCTCGCCACAGCCTCCACCTGGAGATCCAGGGAGAGCTGCGCATCAAGGAGAACCCCCAGACTCCTTACCTGGGAGGCCAATGGAGGGCAGACCCCACCAACTCCATCGCCTTACCCACTAACATCACCTCCATCTTGTCAGGATTCAGCCTCAGTCGATTAGCCCTCATTCAGTCCCCCACAGCCGCCAAACACCAAAGGAGCACCGCGACTTCCGAGAGTGGGTATGTTGAAAAGAGAGGTACAGCTGGATGTCATCAGCATATTTATGACACTGCACACAGAACCTCCTAATCACCTCGCCGTGCAGCTGCATGTACACATTGAACAAGAGAGGGGACAAAACAGAGCCCTGTGGGACTCCACAGGAAAGGTCTCGGTATGATAAAAAATAATCCCCGAACACCACCCACTGGGTTCTTCCAATCAGGAATGAACAGAACCATTCAAGTACAGTCCTGTCCACCCCTGCACAGTCCCACAGACGTGTCACCAGCATCCCATGAACAACAGTGTCAAATGCAGCCGACAGATCTAACAATATCAACACGGTCGAACAACCCCGATCCAAATCCCGACATAGGTCATCTACCAAAGTCACAAGCGCAGTGTCGGTGCCATGCCCCAGGTGAAAACCCGACTGAGAGGGATCAAGAAAACCGATGCGATCAAGATATTCCTGCATCTGCCGAGCTACTACCTGTTCAATAACCTTCCCTAAAAAGGGAAGGTTAGAGACAGGCTGATAGATGGCAGGGGAGTCAATGTCAAGCAATGGTTTCTTGAGCAGAGGCCACACCACCACCTCCTTGAGAAAGCTCGGCACTCTGCCCTCCCGCAGGGAGGCGTTGACCACCCCGGCCACCAATGGCCCCATTATCTTCCAGCAGGAATTAATCAGCCAGGATGGGCATGGATCTAAATCACAAAAGGCAGCCCTGACCGTCCCAAGAACATTCACTGCATTGGCGGGTGTCACTGACTGAAACTGATCCTACAGAACCAGACATGATGGGGCTTCCACAACCTCCGGTTCCCCTACTGTAATAAGTGTGGCATCAAAATCCTGGCAAATATGAGTGATTTTATCCACAAAATAATCCACAAACATATCACAGCGATCAGTAGATGACTCCACTCGAAGGTTGAGGGAGGCCAGACTGACCAGCCCCCGCACAACCCGGAAAAGCTCCGCTGGATGGGATTTTGCAGACGCTATGAGAGCAGCAAAGAACTCCCTCTTTGCTGCCTGCATAGCCATGGCATAGGCTCATAAACTGACTCTATGCTGCAATCTGTCAGCTTCAGCATGCGAATTACGCCACCATCACTCTAACCGCCGCCCATCCTGCTTCAGCAACTGCAGCTCCTCAGAAAACCAAGGAGGCCTGCTGAGCTGTCGCCTAGGAGCCATATGATCAATGGCCTCAGTCAGCAAGGTGTTCCACAGCACAACGAGGTCATTGATGAGACGGCATCAAGGTCAGAGGGTATCTTCCCCCAGAGCATTCCGGAACTGCACCGGTTCCATCATCCTCCGGGAGTGAACCATCTGAATTGGTTCAGCAACTTTCCAAGGGCAGACATGCACTAGGAGCGAGGTATTCATGAGATAATGGTCCATACATGACAAGGGCACAGCTGATATCTCCTCCACCAATGAAGTACCTGCCTCAAGGCCGGTGAAAAACATAAGGTCTAAGGTATGTCCCCCCTGATGTTTCGGGTCAATAACCATCTGTGGCAGGCCCATGATTGCAATGGCGGCCATGAACTCATGCTCCACTCCCCACAAGGTCGGCGTCGGCATGAATGTTGAGGTCCCCCAAGACTACTGTCTTTGGGGACTGCAACACCACCCCTGACACCACCTCTACTAGAGCATGCAGGGAGGCTGTCACACAGGTAGGTGCACGGTATACAAGCAGCACTCCCATACTGTCACCTACCAAATCAAACACAAGATGGAGACCCTCAATACCCAATATGGATTGCACCAGATACCTCCTCACAGACCACCATTCCTTAAAAATCATGGCTACACCGCCCCGCCCCCCCTGCCCCCGCCGCATCCTTCCGACCGCGACTGATGCTGCATGGAATACCTGGCTGGAACAAGATCAGCCAAGATAGTCCCCGATTCATTGTCCAGCCAGGTTTCCATGATACATACAAGATCGGCAGCATAGTCCAGGATTACCTTCTGGACAGTTGTCATCTTATTAACCACCTTTAATAATATGCTTTACCTTTTCCATCACAGGGGGGTTGAGTTGTATTATGGAAACTTGTGTACCCTGGATAAAGGGAAATGATGTATTTTATATTTTTTATAGATTTGTTATTTTATTTTATTTTATCTCTTTTGTATAAATTGCCGCAACCAATGGTTGAGTCAATAAAACTATACATTTACCACCGATCTCACATTTAACAACACCAGCACTGGGTCAGGGGCCCTCTGACCAAGAACCACCTGCCTCACTGCCTGAGGGGTCGTGAGCGGGACTTGCAACAAGCATCTGTCCCACCTCACTGATCTCACTTCCCTGAGTGAGATATAAGGCCCCTATAAATTATGGTCCTGTTGACTCCTAAATGTATTGTTTCTAATAATGTGTTCCTTTTTGCCCTTATATTTCTAATAATGTGTTCCTTTTTGCCCTTATATTTTATCTCAGAGATTGATCTTATGTTAATTATGTTTGATTTCTGTCATTGCTCCCTTGAGGAGTGTGTTTCGTTGGTTTGGATTGTCTTTTGTATTGTATTCATATTATATGTGTTTTTGGCTATGGCGGAAGCTGATGCCGTAATAAATTCTTACTTACTTACTCACCTCCCTGAGTAGACCTGAAACAAAAAATCTCAGTAAGTGCTGCTTTCATTGGAAGCAGGGCATTCACCAAGATTCCCGTAACACAGAAGCTTACTGGCTTTCCTTCTGTTTTTGCCATTTTCCATTATATTTGACAAGTTGAACGGGACTGCCATAGGCTGGTCTCAAACCCATGTGTGCCCCACATACTCCTGGCGGCTGTGGAGATGAAAGCTTGCTGTCTAAACACCAGGGAAGTGCTGTAAATTGTGCTGTAAAACTGCCATAAAACTGTTGTAAAATTACTAGAGACAAAAATGTTCCAGAAAGGGGCAAAAAGTCCCCAAGAGTGGCGAAAGTGACAAAAAAAGTCCCAGAAAGTGACAGAAATGACAAAAAATTGTGGAAGTGCAGAATCACCAGAAAGAAACTGACAAAGTATGGACAGACACTCAAAAGCACTCCCAAAAGCTCAGTATTTCCCTTCAAAACAGGAACAGTTGCTCTTATCTCAGCCCTATTCCTAAGCAACAGCCCTCCCAACTCACCGAGCCAGTCTCAGTCTCCCCGTGCTAAGGTTGTGGTGCTGCTCTGGCTCCCAGTGAGGCCTCCCAGAGTGACAGCTCAGAGTGGATGGGGCCAGAGTGTTGGCCTTGCTGTTTTGCTTGGCTTCCCTAAAAATTTCCTAGAGGTGGTCAGGCTACTTGCAGAGGGACCCCTTAGCCGCCCCACTTCATGGTAGTTATGTTGCTGCACTATATCCTTCATCACAATTTAAAGTTTGGCGTGACATGACTGGGTGTTCATGCGTGAGTGCAGCCCTTGTAAATCCCACAGTGGCTGGGTGGGTGGGTGTGCATGCGCCCTACCATGCACAGGTATGCACACCCACCTCCACCCATCCCCCACACATGGAGCAACCGGTGAAGATGGCAGTTGCTCCGTGTGTGTTGATGGGTGGAGGTGGGTGTGTGCTCATCTACACCCTCCCCCCCCACCACTCATGGACTGTGGCACACACCAAAACACACACACACACACAGACACACACGCCAAGGCCTATGTAAAAAGGGCCAGTAACATACACTGATGGTTTTTTGACAATGTAGGTCAGCATTCAGAGATGCCAACAGAACAATAAAGAGTAAATGGGGATTTTTTTTAAAAAAAAAAGATTACCTGTGCCAATTATAACGATAATAGGACATAACCCTGCTACAAAATGAGGCTATGTCAGGAAAAATGCAATATATTTGAAAAGAACACTCCCTGCATGATGAATAATGCATGCCTACAGACTCTATGAGTGTAGGAAGAGAAACCAATTATAAGCCTCTTTGTCTGCGATATATTAAGCATGCTTACCATTTCTCTTCATTTATCGTGGATGGTGCAAGCAGATACTATGCCTTTGCCATTTGAGTTTTAATAGACTAACATAAAAATTAATTTGCAAATTAGGCACCCACGTTGGGCTTTTGGCAAACTGCCAATGTGGCCATCATTGTGACTGAGATTTGATACCTCTACTATGCTGAAGGGGTTGAGTAGATGTTAGCACAATTTATTCATGTTTTGCTACAAGCCCCTTCTTTACCTGGTTTCCTATGGGTGGGAAAAAAGGCTTCTGCGATCACCATGTGAATATGTCCTCCCTTAATAACTTGAACACAGACAAGCAGAAGGGGGATGTGGGTCACAAATGTTTGAGAACCACTGTGGTAGAGGATCAGTAGTGACCCAACATTTTGTAACAATGGGTGCATTTGGTCCCTTCTGTATCTGAAAAATCCCATTGATATACATTGTGCATGTCACTCCTTTCCCCTCCCCCACACACCATCCCCACCTCTTTGATAACATTTGATCTTGCAGGCCAATTTCAACCAAACTGGGTAAAGGGGCAAGAGGCCCAAATGCAAGTATGGGCCCAGGATTTCATGACAATAGAAGGGGTTATGACCTATTTAGCAGTAGAAAAATCCCACTGACTTTCAGTATTGATATTGAGCATTATTCTACAGCAGAAATGACCAGTGGATTTGTGGGGTTTAGATAGCTATCCAGATATCCATCTAATAGCCACTACTTGGGTATTCCATTTTTATTTTGTTATTTTGTTTATTTCAGTTTGGTTATTTTATTTTGGTTGCTATGCATGCACAACAGCTCTCATAGTACCAAATAACTGAAATACCAAATTAACTGAAACAAAAATAAACTGAAATAACCAAACCAAAATCTCCCAAACAAGTACCTGACAAAATGCAAACAGGCTGTGGTTATTATCTGCTTCATTCGTTTTGGCTTGAACAGCACAAATTTGATAGATTTATTCATTTGCACAAAAACTCATTTCAGCTCTACATTTCTCCCTCCAAACGTACAGACACAGGGAACCATGCTTCGTTAGTCCATGCATACAGAAATACTTTTTTATTGCTGTACTTCCTGCACAGCAAGGAATGTCGAACATCAGGAGGTGAGTAAATAAATGTCCTCACAGCATTATAAACCACCGACTAGGGGACCTGGTTTCCTTCCGTCCCATCACCTTCATCTGGCAAGATCTTAACAGTCGAGTTACACGGATACTTGTCTCCATCCCCTGCCATGCTTCCTTCAGTACTCACGCAGTCCTCCAGCTGATGTAAGGTGGCCAGATATGCAAATTATAGTGGACATTTATGAGAAATCAGGTTGCAGGGCTGCATTAGAGCCTATGCAGCCCTTCAACCTGTATTTCTTATGTGTCCTCTAAAATTTGAATATCTGGCCACCCTAACTGATGATAGTTTACTGGGGCAGGGGGGAAGGGAAGGGCATGAATTACATGGCTATATTTTCCCCTTGAGAGAAGATAAAAAAAGACTGTAGATTGAATTTGTACCACCTTCTCAAGGTCCTATTTAAATACCTTTCACTTTCACCACTTCCCCTAGAGATTACTGGATGTCATTACTGCCTTTTCCACCCAATACAGATAAGAATACATCGGAGAAAGGGACACACACGTTTTATGGAGAGGGAATACAAGACACATAAATGAGTGCACTGACCCAATACACTAAGGTGGTGCAATCTTCTTTTTTTAAAAATTTCACTTTCATGCTCCCTTGCACTTTCCAGCTTTCACAAAGACCCAATAGGGAACAAGAGAGACTGGGTGGTGCTGTGATTGTTGCTGCTTTTGTTTAAAATATTTTTGACCCAGCTGAAATCAGTAAAGCCACAATCCTTATAGCACTTACTCTGGAGTGGGTTTTTCAAAGTCCAATTGGACTGTTTGAAGATAAACAGTTTAAGGATTGTGGCTTGCGCTGTTTAGATTCACCACCTAGAAAGAGTCAGATGTATCAGGTAAACATTTCAATGAGCTTATGAACCCAGTGCTGGATGTTACCCAGCACTGAATCTGAAGTTTACCCCTTCATTACTGTGAAATAATATAGAACATCTTCTTGCGCAAGCTGTTACCACTCCCCAAATAGTCCCCCAGCCACTATGGTTAGAGCTGAGTTAGGGGTATCTTCTGTCTGCTCCAGAGTGTTTGAAATACTGGTGAGCATTGGGAGCAGGATCTCATGTACGGACCCTGCTAGACTGCCGTGGCTCCACCTGAAAAAACAATTTGAAAATGCTATACCTCAGGGATTTTACTGGTTTGTTGATATTCATTCCATCCTGATTAAATAACTGGGGATTCACTGAGTTTGGCCTAAATATGTATCTACAATCTACACCAACATAATCTGTCACAAATTTTGGGTAGGATTAATGAATTAGATAGGCAAACAGACTTATCTGCTCTATGTAATTTTAACATGTCACCTTGGTACCCTTTCTTGAAAACCAGTGGTGG
The DNA here is from genome assembly GCA_003113815.1 of Sphenodon punctatus. Lineage (NCBI taxonomy): Eukaryota > Metazoa > Chordata > Lepidosauria > Sphenodontia > Sphenodontidae > Sphenodon > Sphenodon punctatus. The sequence goes on along the minus strand of QEPC01009342.1, from coordinate 4,273,726 downwards.
TATGGAGGAATATATTAAGATTCTAAAATGTTCTGTACTACAGAAATCATTTATGGCCCTACATTTCCCAACTTTTTATTCATTAATTTTAGGAGAAAGGTATAAGGGATACACAGAGATGATAAGACTGCCCTTGTGACTCAGGTGGTATAGAGGATCTTCCTCACTATTTGTTTGATTATCAATCAAAGTTAAGAAATTGATGGATCTTCTCCCTCTTTCATGATAAGGTTTATTGCAATACAGCTCAAAAACTCAGTCTCGTATTGTCTTCACGTAACCCTGAATATATTTGAAACACATCTATTTGTACTAGATGTGCGGCGCAAATTAGAGAAAACATATGATTGTCTTGTCGATTTTTAGTTGTAGACGAGGATTACTGACTGAGTTATGTTTTGTAATCATCTGATTGTTTTAACTGCTGTAGTTTATGTTTATTGTTTTGTTGAGATTTTACCATCATTAATTATTAATTTTTTATTATTATTATTATTATTATTATTATTATTAGCATTAGCATTAGCATTTATATAGCACCAGCAATGTACCTGGCACTTTACAACAAAAACAAGATAGACACAGTGGCTTTTTGCTAAATTATTGTTATTATTATTATTAGCAAGCATTTATATATAGCCAGCAATGTACCTGGTACTTTACAATAGACACGGTCCCTGCCCTAGGGCTTACAATCTGAGAGACGGGGGGCAGGGGGAGACGGGGACGAAGGAAGGGGAAACAGAGGGAGAGATGAGTAACATTCACAAGATAGGAGGTCTCAGGTGCAGGTGCTTGGCTTGGTTACATCGAGAATGATGCCTGGTTGGTCCATGTGTTGAGGATATGAGTACACAGACCTCAGGTAACAGATTGTACTGGATGGAGGGTATCAGCAGGAGTTAGGAGAGGGGAGTAAGGAGTCAGTGAGGGCAGAGCAGAAGAGGTGGGTCTTGAGGAGGGATTTGAAGGTACAAAGGGAGGGGGTGAGGCAAATGTGGGCAGGGAGGGTGAGGAGTTCCAGGTGTGGGAGACAGCTAGGGAGAAGGGACAAAGGCGGTTAGGGGATCAGGGGAGGCGTGGGAGGGTGAGAGAGGGGACAGAGGAGGAGTGGAGTTCACGGACTGGAGTATGAAGGTAAATTAGCACAGAGAGGTGGGGGGAGCAAGGTTGTGAAGCACTTTATAGGCAAAGACAGAGCTTGTGCAGGATTCGTTCAGGAAGCGGGAGCCAATGCAGAGAGGAGAGGAGGGGCTAAATGGAAATAAATTTTACTTACTTTAATTACTTACTGCGAAGTAATAATAAAGACAAAGAATTATGTTCTTCTCTGAGTTACTATGACCAGGGACCCATGTTTACTGTATTTTTCCCATTGGTGGCAATGAGGAAACCACAGCAAATGCAGGTACCTGATTATGACAAGGTGAGCCCTGCCTCTTGTGAGGAAAGCATTAACCCAAGCCAGGCTGCCTAACGGACTCATTGATATGGAGCTAAAGACAGGGCTGAAGTCAACATGATGAATAGCTGAAGACTTGTGAGTAGTGGGGGAATGTTTTTTGAGTTCCCATGTCCAGGAAAACTCATCAGCCAGATAAGAAGTTTCCAGTAGGGTTAAAAGTTCGTTCTCGATTTTCTTTAATTCTTGTCAAGAATTCCAGTTCTCTATTTCTGCCTGAGAGCAAGGACGAACCAAGAACCAGAAGCATCTCGCTGTAATTCTTGATGAGAAAAAGTGACCTGGCTGCTGTGCTTTGAAACTGACACGTGCCAGTTGGGAGCACTGGAGAGTCCTCCCAAGTGCTACTAGCCGGCACTTGTCAGTTTCAAAGATTGCTTCCCCCTACACAACCTCAGTTGATAGACAGTGTGAAGAGGAAGTCTGCTGGCTGGCCTTTGCAACTAACAAGTGCCATTCGGAAACACTGTAGAACCCAGCTCAACAGCACTCCCAGCTGGGGCTTTTAACTTTCAAAGCCACTTCCCCTCCACAGTGCCTATCAGCTGAGAAGTGCTGGGAGGGGGGAGTGGACCCAGCAGACCTTCGCAACTTAGGGTATTTTCACACAAAACATTCTCCACCCACTACCCACCCAACATACATGTTACAGGGCACTCACAGGGCAACACTGAAGCCCTGCAACATGTATAGTGGGTGGGTAATAGGTGGAGAGTGTCTTCTGTGAAAATGCACTTACAAGCACTGGACAGGAGTGCTACGACGCCCAGACTCCCCATCACTCCTGGCTGGCTCTTGACAGTTGTGAAGGCCAACCCCACACCCCACACCCCACCCCCCATCCCTGCTTATCAGTTAGATGAGAAACATTGAGATTTCATACCAGGACCGAGGAACAACCAAGAACTCAATCCAGGTGTCTCAAAATCTCAATATTTCTCACAAGAAGCAAATATGCTTCTAATTTCAGCCTTAGTTGTCAAACTGATGGCCACCCGCTCGATGACTTTGTGGCCTTATGGAACACCTTGCTGATGGAGGCCATCGACTGAACAGCTCCGCAGTGTCTGCCCCCTCAGCAACAGCTCCTCAGGCCACCATGTTTTACAGAGGGCCCGAGGGTGTTGAGGGGTGGCGGTGGTTGGAGCGATGAGGACGTCACGCGGGTACTGAAGCCAACGGATTGCAACAGAGCCAGTTTACGTGCCTATGCTGTAGCTGTAAAGGCAGCAAAAAAGAAGGTTTTTGCTGACCATATAGCCTCCACTAAATCTCGTCCAGCGGAGCTTTTCCAGGTGGTGAGGGGGTTGGTCGGTCCACCATCTCTCTGCCTGGAACTGGAGTCATCTAGTACCCGCTGTGACATGTTTGTTGATTACTTTGCGGATAACATTTCTCAGATTCCCACAACTTTGATGCTGCACTTAATACAATCGATGAGCCAGCGGTTGTGGAAGCCCCGCCATGTGCTGGTTCAGAGACTGCAGCTGGTGCAGAACGCAGCAGCTCGTCTCCTAATGGGGATGGACCGATGTGAGCACATTACACAGGTGCTTTGCTCTCTGTACTGGCTGCCAATAGTCTTCTGGGCCCAATTCAAGGTGTTGGTGTTGACCTTTAAAGACCTAAATGGCCTGGGTCCAGTCTATCTGCAGGACCACCTCACCCGCTGGATCCTGGATCAGCCTCTGCCATCGGCTGGGAGCGCCCTCCTTGAGGTCCCCCAGGTTTCTCGGGTGTCAACCTTGCAGAGGGCATTCTCTGTGGCTGCGGTGCAACTGTGAAACTCCCTCCAGACGGAGGATTGTATCTCGCCAATTACATCTGGTGCATTGACTTCAGTCACATGTTTCAGATAGCAACCTGGCCATCATCATCCATGATTTCATTACCTAGAGACGGGGACTATTGTAATGTGCTCTACATGGGGCTTCCCATGGTGACGGTCAGGAGACTGCAGCTAGTGGAGAATGCAGTGGCCCTTCTCCTTATGGGGTCGGGCCACCGTGAGCACATTACACCGGTGCTCCAGGCTCTGCACTGGCTGCCTCTACTCTTCCAGGCCCTATTGAGGGTGTTGGTGTTGATCTATAAAGCCCTACACAGCCTTGGCCTGACTTACCTATACGATCACTTCACTCTCCATGCTCTGGAGCGACCCTTGCGGTCAACCAGGAGTGCCCTCCTCGAGGTTCCCCATGTAGCCTGGGGAGGTCACTATGGAGAGAGCGTTCTCAGTGGCTGCACCTCGACTGTGGAATTCCCTCCCGGTGGAGGCCTGGATGGCCCCAGATCTCCCTTCCTTCTGGCATNAGCTCGGCACTCTGCCCTCCCGCAGGGAGGCGTTGACCACCCCGGTCACCAATGGCCCCATTATCTTCTGGCAGGAATTAATCAGCCAGGATGGGCATGGATCTAAATCACAAAAGGCAGCCCTGACCGTCCCAAGAACATTCACTGCATTGGCGGGTGTCACTGACTGAAACTGATCCTACAGAACCAGACATGATGGGGCTTCCACAACCTCCGGTTCCCCTACTGTAATAAGTGTGGCATCAAAATCCTGGCAAATATGAGTGATTTTATCCACAAAATAATCCACAAACATATCACAGCGATCAGTAGATGACTCCACTCGAAGGTTGAGGGAGGCCAGACTGACCAGCCCCCGCACAACCCGGAAAAGCTCCGCTGGATGGGATTTTGCAGACGCTATGAGAGCAGCAAAGAACTCCCTCTTTGCTGCCTGCATAGCCATGGCATAGGCTCATAAACTGACTCTATGCTGCAATCTGTCAGCTTCAGCATGCGAATTACGCCACCATCACTCTAACAGCCGCCCATCCTGCTTCAGCAACTGCAGCTCCTCAGAAAACCAAGGAGGCCTGCAGAGCTGTCGCCTAGGAGCCATATGATCAATGGCCTCAGTCAGCAAGGTGTTCCACAGCACAACGAGGTCATTAATGAGAAGGCATCAAGGTCAGAGGGAATCTTCCCCCAGAGCATTCCGGAACTGCACCGGTTCCATCATCCTCAGGGAGTGAACCATCTGAATTGGTTCAGCAACTTTCCAAGGGCAGACATGCACTAGGAGCGAGGTATTCATGAGATAATGGTCCATACATGACAAGGGCACAGCTGATATCTCCTCCACCAATGAAGCACCTGCCTCAAGGCCGGTGAAAAACATAAGGTCTAAGGTATGTCCCCCCTGATGTTTCGGGTCAATAACCATCTGTGGCAGGCCCATGGNGATCTCCCTTCCTTCTGGCATATGACTAAGACCTGGCTGTTCCACCAGACTTTTGGCGGGGAAGGGGTTTAGGGTGGGGGTTGTTTCATTATTGGATCTGATCCAGGGATCTAGCACCTACTCATAAGCACTGAAAGAGTGTGCTCATGTGGGAGGGAGTAGAGATGAGGGCATGTACTCAAGAAGAGAAGATAAAGTTATGGGACAGATCCATGATCTAGACTCTTCTCTGTCTTTCCCCATCCAGTGTGCAGACTCTCACCACACCAACTCCTACTTGACCAGTGGGGCTTTTACTCATTTTCAAGGTGGTTTGGGGAGCAGGGTGAAAATTTGGGTGTAACAGAGGATGTTCATTTTTACTTTCAGTTGAATGAAACTAACTCCCAAGATAGGTTTACACTGAACTAGTTGAATCATTTTGTCCAATTTCTGGGGGAAAGTACTGTGTGAAGCAGCAACCAGAAGCTGGACACCCAATCACAGTAACCCTGCTACAGCATTGACCCTAGCTCCAAACATTTAACTGAATAGTTTCATAATGGGCTGGAGAAAATGAATGAATAACTGGACTAACTGTCTGTGTTTATAAACCTGTTCATGAGTAAAACCAATATAACTGTTGAAAAATTTGTCTGGATAAATATTTCGTTAGGAATGGTTATTCTTTGAGTACCCTGAGAATGAATAATCATGGCCCATTTTCAGCACGTGCTAGAGACAGATAGCACCATCTTAATAGTATTTACGACAGCGTGGCTGATTGAGCATATATATCCCGCCCCGAGCTGCATTGCAGGAGGGGGCGGGATATAAGTTTGAAGAAATAAATAAAATAAATAAATTTAATCATGTAAAATAAAACTGACTGAAAAAACCTGCTTCTTGTAACGTTGACAGTCCATAACAAAAATGCCTCAATGCGTTTTCTGGGAAACAAAAGAAACTTGGGTGAAGAGCATGTTAATTAACCTAGGATGGCAGCTGTCACTCTACTGGACTGTAACTATAACCAGCTAGCTATGCATATTGATAACAGAGCATTCTTAATACAAACTATTACTAATAAATGCAGCTGAATACATTTGATTTACAGATGGTCACATGAACTTTAAAAAGCAGTAATGGATTATGGTGACCATAGCTCTTTCTAGTCTTTATCATTAAAACTATGGGCATTACATAACTTGCCATATGTATAAAACATTTATCTCTATGTATTTTATATACATATGCTTATATATTAGTGCATGTCCCCTGCATTGTAAGCCACATTCTAATTGACTGAGATGGAGTCAGCAACCAACCATAACAGTTTTGAGCTTGAACTTGCCTTTGTCTCACTGCGTGGACACAGTCACATCTTCATGATACATTTATTTATTTAAAATTATATGCTTCCCTTCCCTGAGTCGACATCTTTCCTTTCAGTCTCCAGCTCCTGAAAAACTCCCCAATGATTGTGTCCCACAAAAATACCCGAGCCAATGGGGGGAAAGCAAGGTCAAATTTACAATAAACAAAAGCCTGTTCCATTTTACATATTATATGCTTTCCAAAGGCTTTATGCCCATTAATTTCAATTATTACTATGGAATGAGGATGCAAACTACAGCACGAAGATAACGAAATGAACAATATGGGTCAGAGAAGCATCTCACCTTTAGTGACGCCTGTGTTGCCTGTTAGATCTGTTTCATCCATTGTCAGCTAAACAAAGATGAGACTTTACAGGAAACTATTTTTTAAATGTAAAGGAACTAGGCCATTTAATTTACATTTAACTTCCTCTTGGAAGTTCCTTTTATTTTCACTTCTCCCCAAGGACAGTGACCACAGAGGTTCCAAATTTCTACATCATAAGCATATACAATTGCCTGTGGCAGGAGGGGAGGGGTATAAATTTTGTAAATAAATAAATTGTGTTTTTAAAATACAGCCAATCACATTTTGTTTCGGGCAGCTGGAAACTAGCTAACCAACACAACATCTAGCTTCTTCCATCTTTGAATTGGCTCAGCCTGGAAAGGCATTTTATAAATGTGGAAGGTAAACGTGTAGCTGGCAGTCATGCTCTCATTAGCTTCCTGTTCTTCCAAAGTGTATTTTATTTTGTAGCTCCATCAATTTTGAAAGAAGAGTCAGCTCAGGTGTCTTGTGTTTGACAAAATCCACTTCTTTCTAAACAGACTCACAGCTCCAAGAAAGAAAAATAATTATATAGCACAAATAGTGGGATAGCAAGTGCTGTGACTTGGAAAGCTTTTTATCGCTGATGAGGAATTGCACTCACAAGCAATATTGCCAGGGTCGGATTTAGGAGCAGGCAACCGAGGGTATTTTCAAACGTGATGGAGTATGGTGCCATCATGCTTTGATCCTGGATGGGGTGAGGGCCCCTTATGCCAGTCAGGATCTGGTCCAGCCTCTGAACTGACATGTCGGCAACCCGGGCCGGGACCAGGGAGAGGGTGGTGTGGTAAGGCTCCATCCCAATTTGCTCATGTATACAAGGGGGCAATCCATGCCTAAATTATTTGTCAAAGAGACAGTGAAACAGGCAGGGAGTCTTTTTCCTAGTCCTGATTCCAAGCAGTCACACCTTATGCAAATGTTGAAACAACATGAAGAGCATTCCAATAGTATTCCCAGCCCGGGGAAGGAGGAGTAACAAACACTCAAAATAATGTGGTATCGAGCTGTAAAAGAGTTTTAATAAGAGTTAAAAGTCACATTTTATTAAATGAAGCCATGGAGGACTTACAATTTCACCCCCAAAATCATGTTTTTGTGCCCCAAATTAACTTCAGGTAAGACTATGCCAACACATCTTAATAGAAAGGGAAATATCTTGTTTTAATGTATTCAAGAAGAAAATAATCTTCAGGCTGGGTATATAAAAATGTTAATTTAAAAAAATAAAATAAAATAGTTTCTGTAGCATCGGGAACAGATATGAAAGTCACAACTAGACCGATTGAATGAAAGATGGAATTCTCCCATCATATTCAAATTGATAATTACTATTAGCTTAATCCACTTACCTCCATGAAACTGTATTTCTTTGAGATAAAATGTAAGCAATAGAGTTTAAGAGTCTTCATTTTAACCCTTTTAGATTAAGATTCATAGTACATACTGACAAAGAAACAAGTGAAAAAAAATTTTGTTTTCACCTGAGGATTTGTTACCTCCAAGAAGGTTCACATTAAATCTGAGTACCACCATTTTTATTGCCATTTCGCTATTGTCAGGGCCCTGATTTGGATTCATAAAGTCAAGTCAGGTCAAGAACTAGGAGGTCAGGATCCATGAGAAAAACCACAGATAGCTATGATGGGTCAAGAGCCAGAAGTGCCAAATCCATCAGGAGCTGAAGAGCTGAACCAGAGTCTAGGTCAGGAACATAAGCCGAGTTGGTAAGCCAAGAATCACAGCTGAATCAGGAGGCTGGGGTTTCAGTGAGGCCATGGTAGAAACCAGGCAGAAACAGAGTGTACTCAAGTGGTGGGTACAGAATCAAGGTAGGCACAGGAGCAAGACAGGATGGGGGGTGGCAGGACAGGAGCTGGATCACAAGCACACACCAAGCTTTAGGGTCTGCAAAAACAAGCCAGTTCATTTGATTCCCAAGGGGTAGACCAAGTGGAGGGCTTGCATTTCTTGTAGCGGCATCTCGACATGCTACGGTTTCTTTGCTGACTGCTCACCCTTCTTTCTTTTCAGCTTGGAGGTTAATTTTGCCTCATACATTTACAGTTATAGTAATTAATGTTTATATTCCTTCACTGAGCTCTCCCTACTACGCTGTTTGGAGTTTATTGGAGAGTACAGTTTTTAAAATAAGGGATTTGTACCCGTTTGAGGGTCTTCTTATTGCAGGAGATTTTAATACCCGATCTGGAGATTCTACTTTAGATGAAAAGGGAATAACCCTGGATACTCAAGCACCAGAAGTGATATCCTGGAGAAGGACTTCTAAAGATAAAGTTACCAACAGTGCTGGGCTTCTGCTTCAAAGTTTTATTGAAGCAACTGACCTGTTGTTATTAAATGACTCTATGCCAGAGGATTGGATGGGAGACTATACATTTGTCTCAGACCAAGAAAGAAGCATTATTGATTATGTGATGGTTTCTGAATTGCTGCTTCCTTATGTAGTTGATTTTTCTGTCTTGTCAGCACCAGATTCCGAGCATTTTCCCTTGCCAACCTGGATTAATACCCCTTATGATCTGGGAGACGAGCTACAAGAGGTTCTGGTAAAGGCCATCCCCCCTGATGGGGTCCATGAGCAGAGAGTTAAATGGTCTCATCAGATTCAGGAGACCATAGTGGCTCTTTTATCGCCCCCAATTTTGGAAACCTTTATAGATAACTATCCATTAGAGCCAGAGAAAATGTTACAGGCATATGAAGACCTTATCTCTATGTTGCACCCTTTATTAGTGGCTCCCCCCAAAAGTAAACAGGAGGTGCACAGGAACTCAGGCTGGTATTATAGAACTTGCAAATTAGCTAAGCGCAATTTGAATCGGTTAGCACGCGATATGAAGGGAAACAGTTCAAACTGTTTATTGGCAGATAGTTTCCTTATAGCAAGGAGAGAGTACAAAAAGCTTTTAAAAGGAAAGAAAAAACAGTATTAGCTGGCTTTGGGGGCAGACCTGGAGATTGCTACAAGTGAGGGTGATTCTCCAAGATTTTGGTCTTTAATTAAATCATCATGGGCCTTGGGAGTTAGCCAAGAAGAAGTTTACATTCCAGCAGATAAGTGGGATTTATATTATAGGACCATATTGTCATGGGTTGGAGGTCCGCACCCCACACTTTACCGGGTTTGAGTGACTCAGTTTCCCTCGCTCAAGCCCACTTGAATCAGTTTTTCTCTTTGGTTGATTCAAGTCTGCAGCAGGGACAACCCCTTTGTCACCCAAGGGCCCGATCCTTCCCATTTACAGACTCTTTCTCTCTGGGGTCCCCAATGTGTAGGCACTGGTGCTCAGCATGTTTCCAATGTTAGACACAGACACTTCTTCATAAAGATAAGAAGAAAGTTTAATGATTTACATAAGCAGGATAACCCTTGGGTTCAGTTAGCCTCTTCCCACCTTCTCATAAGGTAGGACAACCAACCTGCAGGCCATCCTGCAACCTCCTGGGTTGAGTAGGGGCTTCTTCAGCCTCTAACACTCCCCCCGTGGTGGTTACCTGGTTTGATTCTGCAGAATTTGGTCCCTCCTGTGTAATGTGGGGTGCCAGATCCTGTGCTTCAGAATCAGGTGGACCCTGTGGTTTCACTCCCTTCATTTCCCCATGTGAGACAGGGACATACAATTCACACCCTGAGTCTTGTCCTCTCCTGCCTTCTGGTTGGTTTGGGGACTCCTCTTTGAGGTTTTCCTGCCCCTGAGTGGAGTTCGCAGGTTGGTACGCAGGATCTGTAAGGCTGCTAGAGTCTTCCTGTAACACTTCCCCTCCATTAGGGTTGCTCTCTGTCTCCTCGTGTTCCTGGGATTGGGCTTTTTTCAACCTCCTGTTCAACACCCATTTGTTTATGGCATTCCCCACCAACATTTCATTTTTTGCCTTTCTGGGGAGGACAGCCACCTGGGGAGGACAGCCACCTTTGAGCCCTCCCATTCTAAATCTACAGTTGCTGTGGGCAGAATATCCTTGATTCCCATTGCCAAGGATACCACAACCTTTCTATGAGTGTTTATGTTATCTTTTGGGATCAAGTCCTCCCGTACGAGTACCAGGTGCGACCCATTGTCCAATCTCCCCATGCAGTTTACCCTGTTCACCTTAGCAGGTTTTCATAGCAACTGATCCCCTGTGGGTGGGTTAGGGATAATACAGCAATCATAAACACCTCTAGGAATGGGCTGGACTACAGACACAAAATTCGCACTGACAGTCCCAATAATGTCATCAGACTCCCCTTTAGGGCCATGAAACTCCCTTTTGTGGGGGCAGTCTCGTGCTATATGCCCTGTTTGCTTACACATAAAGCACTGCCTTGAATCATTATTAGAGGCTTGGAAGGTGTGTGTTCTTTGGAGTCTAGGTGATCCCTGTCTCCCCCCACCTCCATTCTCATTTGGGTTGTTCTGGGTCAGGTTTCCCTGATCAGATTGTGGGGTTTTGTACCCATTCTGCTTATGATAAGACCCCTGCTTAGGTTTTCCCCCTTTATTTGGCTTTCTTTCCCCATAAGCTAAGATAGAATTTTCGGTGAATGCATCAGCCCTTGTCCCTGCCTCTTTGAGATTTGTGATCTCCTTATTAAGCAAGTGCACTTTTAAATTCGGACTACACAAAGTATAGAACTGTATGAGCAATACAGAGTTAAAAATCTGTTCCTTAGTTGCATTCCCACATGCATCTAACCATTTCACCCCATATTGTTTCAACATATTACAAACATCCGAATAAGACATACCCTCTGACTTCTTAAAGCTGCGTAATTTTTTTCGAAAAGTTTCTGAAGTAATCCTGTAAGCCTCAAGAACTGCCTTTTTGAAATCATCAAAAGTCAGCACTGGATTCTCTTCCATTTTTGTGTTGTAGACCTCTTTTGCTTTCACTGGGAGTTTGGGTAATACTAATTTGTGCCACATCTCTTTGGGGATCTGTTCTTGTTGAAACACATGTTGCACGGTTGTGAAGTAATCATTCATGCATTGTTTCTCATCATATGGTGGAATTAAGGGTGCGTAATCCCGAATTCTGCCTCCAGCGTTGTTTCCAGAGGGTATTGTGGGCTGGATTCCTGAGTCTTTCTGCGCTTTCAGGAGTGCAAGTTGGTGCTCGCTCTCTCTCTCTCCTCCGCTTGCGCTTGCCTTTCTCTCTCTTTTTTCTGTCTCTCTTTCTCTTTTTCTTGTCTCTCTTTCTCTTCTTCTTCGGCTCTCATCCTCTCAAGGTCAAGTCTCCCCCTACACACACACACACACACACACACACATATATCCATCACAGTCCACAGACAACTTATTAGGTACAGCCAGAAGTCCAGCAGGACCAACTGCCTCAACCCAACCACCCTCCCCCAGGCCACCCACTATCCTGCCCCTGGATGTTGCGAGAATAGCAACAGCACCCGCCACCCAAACCCTCACAGCAAAACTCATCCCAGGGCAAGGCAGATGAGGACAGGGCCCATGAGCAGTGGCATGCTGCTACGATTTAGGCAGTCTTACCCCACTTTGGGTAAGGCTGCTATGTCCTGCATCCTCTGTCTTTTTTGGAGGATGCAGGGAGTAGCAGTCAGCTGCCTACCGCAGGGCAGGGTGAACATCTGGTGGCCACCAGGAACACGAACCACTGCAACTCATGTTAATAGTGCCCAAATAGGGGTAAGACTGCCCAAATCATGGCATTGTCTCATGTGGCTGTACCTACCCACTGTTTCCTGTTTTCCCTGGGTGTGAGATGACCAGTCAATATGGGGCCCATGATCAAGGGAAGGTAAGAGCAGAATATTTGGTACTAAGCTCCTTGGTTAGAGTTTGTGGAGAACTCCCTGGTGGTGGTATGGTGAAAACATCTACGTGAGTTGTTGTGGGTCCAGTTTCAAGACAGAGGGTCTTACAACTGTCGATGTTAGTATCTAGCTATTTTGTAGCACCCCTTATGTTGTAAGTAGGACTATGATTTTGTCACAAGCCATACACTCACTTTTAGTAGTAAACGTATCCGTTTTAAAGCTGATGATCAATGTTTGCAAATGTTCAATTAATTTAAAACCAATACTATCAAGACTACTGTTTTTGACGACTGACAAGTTTGTTACTTCAGAGTACAAAATGATGGTAGTACACACAGATAAGAGCATAAGAAGTGCCATACCAGATCAAACCAATGATCCATCAAGATCAACATCCTGTCTCCGTTCTCGGTGGCTTCAGAGAAGTACCCAGCAGGTCTTACTGGACTGATCCATTCCCTGCTGTTCACTCCCAGCTCCCGACAGTCAGAGGCTACATCCCCAACCTACTTAACTAATAGGTAGATTTTACTATGATTCTAAAACACTTGTTTTTATTCTCCTGCATGTTTGCTGCTGCAACCCCGCTGTGTGTCTAAATCACTCGCCTGGATCTAAAACACCCAGCTCTTTGAATTTGCAGGTATTCCCATGGATTGATCTCTGTGGTTTTACAAATCTGGATCCTGTAACATCCAGGTGTCTCCTAGAACTTGTGTATGTAAAGCGTTCCCCTAGTAAACTACTTTGTCCCTGCCAGCAATGGAAGCCCCTCTCCTCTACATCTGAGCTCCACAGCGCCACTACCGCAGGCTGCCTCAGGGCAGTGTGTGTGTGTGTGTGTGTGTGTGTGTGTGTGTGTGTGAAGAATGCATCCAGGAGCTGACTTGTGGAGTTGAAAACCTGGAGGACTGAAAGACAAGCACTTTAAGGTGTGTGTAAAAACAACCATTGTGTTGTACATCATGACGATGTCATCCTTGATTTCGCATCTGTCCTCTTACAAGCCATCTTTGTAAAAAGAAAATCTGTACTGCTAACAGGCACCCAATGACTTCTCAAAGCAATGGCAGCCAGGTCTTAGCTGAAATGAGTACCCACCAAATCAAGCAAACCCACTTAATCCAAATGATCCAACTTGAAATGAATGAACTAGGTAGAAAGCACTCCAGTCTGATCTTCGGTACATTACCTGTTTTCATACTTTCATGTCATTCTTGTGTTTCATTCATTTAATTTCTTTCATTCATTTCAGTCATTTGTATCCAGTTCCAGTTTTCATCCCGCCCATTTTCATTGTTCCTGGAGAAAACAAATGAAAAACAGGGAAGGAACAAATCAAACAAACCAAAATTGTGAAACATTGGTTGTTCTAACGTTGTGCCCAATGTCATAAAATCATAGACTCTTAGAGTTGGAAGGGACCTCGAAGGTCATTAGTTCAACCCCCCTGCTTGGATGCTGTTCATGCCAACTACACCCTGCTTAGAATTGCAAAAACAAAAACCCTCACAAGTATTTATTCTGCTACCTGTTTCCGCTTTAATGAAATTCCTACAATCTGCCTAAAACAGATAGCCAGAGCGGAAAGGGCACTGTAGCTCTGACAAACTTTTCCAAGTTCTCAGTGGACTCTATTCTGCTTATGTATTATTCATTTATTTTATTTCTTTAGATTTATAGCCTGTCCTTCCCCCAAGACTCAGGGCAAGTAATAATGTTAGAAAAAAAGAGAAAAAACCCAGCATATAAAGAGATATATATAAAACATATAAAACCCCCCATCAAAGTGCAATGCCCCTCCAAACCTTATTCTCACCTGCCAAATGCTGACCAAATAAGGTTCTTACATCACCTCTGGAAAATGTACTTCAAGAATGGGAACAAAGACAAAAGGCACTGAAATCACAGACTATTTGTTTTGATTTAGCAGACACCCATCCATGTTCTGAAGACTAACTAAAAAAAAACTATAGAAATTAGGGCAGGGTCAGCCACTTTCCTGCAAAAGGTCTAGAATAGCTATGCATTCTTGACTAGTGCAAAATTGAGCAATCGCAGCAAAAGCTGTTCCCATCAGAAATAGGCCATTCACCTGTGCTCATGTGATGAGAACACGTACCTGCTTTTTCCTTATTATTGCTAGTTCCCATTTGGTAATTACCATTGTTCAGCACTTCTGGTAATTCTTTCTAGGCAGGAGCAGCCACACACCACTTAACATTCCTTCCATGCTGCTCATGTTTGCTTGTGTACGATCGCAGGTTCACTACACAACTTTCATCATTTCCCTTAATGGTCCTTGTTTTGGTTCCTGGTAAACCATGTTTTGGCTGGTGTATTTCAAGAGCTTGTATTCTGCATCCTAATGCCAGAAACTCTTGTAAAATGCTGCAAACTGATGAAAATACCAGAAACTAACTGGTAGAAAATAGCAAAAATCACCAAAGTTTATTGAATAATACAAAAAATACTGAAAATTACTGGAAGATACCAAAACTAACAAAAAATACAAACAAATGGCAGACAATTACAGGCACGGATCTCGACAATAGCGGAAGAGCAGATTCAATAGATATTGAGGAAATACCGACGAACAATTGCAAGTGCTCCCAAAAGGTAGGTATTTCCTGATGGTACAGGAACAGTCATTCTCATCTCAGCTCTACTCCTGACAACTCCTTTCTAGAGCACCCAGAAAAAAGAGTTCTAGCTGTTTTCATGTAGTAGATGCTTCCTGATTTCTACTACGCATCTGTAGTAGATGCTTTCTAGCTGCTTTCTGTAGTCATAAGGCCTTTTCACACAGGCGCCCCCCCCCCCACCACCACACACACATGTGGGGGGGGGGCATCCGTAGGAACGCTGTGAGTCGTCACCGGCAGTGGGGGGTGCCTGTGGGAACACCACTAGCGGTGGGTGGGGGAGCATGCGCACTCCCGCGCTCCACCCATTTTCACCCACCTTCACCCATCACCCATGCACGGAGCAATGGGCTACAATGCCGGTTGCTGTGTGGGTGGAGGTGGGTGGACATGTGTGTGCACCCATGGGAATGGGCATCCATCCATTCCCCCCATCCATCGCAGCCCATTTGAAAAGGGCCTAAGGACCTGTCCCCTTAATTTAAGGAAGACACAAGCAAATCTTAAAAATCTTTAGTAGAGTAACTACTCCAGGCAATTTTGGAATATAATCAATAGTGAAGGTAGATTTTGGGGTGGTTGCCTGGAGCCCTTGACTGAGGAAAAAACATGGCTGGATTTTTTCAGAGGACTTTATGGTATGGAAGAGGGGGAGCCATATAATGTGGTGGCGTCTCCCCCCCAAGAAGATGGTAATGGGTCATTGACTTTTTCACTCTATGTTAGTGAAGCGGATGTTATAGATGCGCTGTTGGCCCTGAGGGATAATAAAGCCCCTGGGCACGACTTTGTGACCGCCGAGATTCTAAAAGTGGATCTAGACTGGTGGGTACCCCTGCTGGCTTGTTTCTTTTTGGTTATCAATGGGTATTTTCAGACATTACGAGATCACAGTCAAACACGGTCAATTCCCGGTGGTGGCTGTGATCGCAGCACGTCTGTTGGGGGGAACGGATGTTCCCCCCCAGATGTTACCATGGCTTGGAATCACATTCACCACGCGTGCGGGCAAAGTGGCGGGACCGGAGGCCATCACGTGTTGAATGTGATTCCACGCCGGGGTGAACCCCGCCATCACGTCTGGTCGGGCGCCACGGCCCAGGATCACTGGCGGGATCCCGGGCCGTGGTGAATTCGGCCAGACGCTGTGGCCGCATTGGCCCTGCCGCCCGCCCGTCTCCCCAGAGGGCGGGCGGCAGGGATCATGGAGGGGGTGGGGCCATGCGGCCGCACGTTGCGCCACACGGCCCTGCCCCCTCCCAGATTCCCCGCCGGGATCCCCCAGCATGTCTGATATGGTGTGACGGGGTCATCCTGGCGGGGGATGAATACATTGCTTTCGTGATGGGGCCAACTGGCCCTGTCACGTCTGAAAATACCCAATATCTCTAAGAGAATCCCACTGGAATGGGGCCGGAGTATCTTAGTGCCTATTTTTAAAAAAGGATGTCCTAGGGATCCTGCCTGTTCTAGGCCTATTAGTTTGCTGCCAGTTATTGGCAAGGTCTGTGCTAGAACACTCCTTAGGCATTTGGAAAATTGGGTTTATGGCAACAGGCTTGTTCCGATGGAGCAAAATGGATTCTGTAAGAGTGGCTCAATGGGTGACAATTGTTTTATATTGTTCCATATAATCTTCAAATACACCAAAATTAGATGACGTAGTTTATTCTTGGCCTTTGTTGATTTCAAAAAGGCCTTTGACCTTGTGTTGAGAAAGTTACTTTGGGGGGAATTGCTGCGGATGGGTATTGACCGCGATTTACTTGATCTTTTGGTCCAGATCCATGCTAAGACTTCTGCCCAGTTGAGGCTAGGTTCATATGGGGCTTTGTCTGCCCTTGTGATGATTTGCAGAGGCGTGCGTCAAGGTTGTGTGCTTGTGCCCCTTCTAGTTATTTTGTTTCTTGCGGATCTTGTTCCCTCATTGTTGTCTAGCAATATATGTCTACCCAAGATAAAGGACCGTGTTATTCCGGCCCTTATGTATGCTGACGATCTGGTTATATTGGCGCAGACAGAGCTGGATTTGAAGAAACAGCTCTTATTACTAATGAATTATTCTCATGCTAACAGGCTAGAGATTAATGTCAGCAAATCCCAAGTAATGGTCTTGGGGAAAGGCGCACGTCGTGGATATACATGGAGGGTTAGGGACACTGTGTTCTCCCAGACCTCCTCGTATGTTTATTTGGGCATCACATTTGCTAGCAATGGTCACTGGTCTAGGCATTTACACCAGATGGCATTAAAGGCCAATGGGATGGCCAAAGGGGTCCTGTGACTATTAGCCAAAATTGAACCAATCTGGATCTCATCTGTATTGAATGTCTTCAAAAGCAAAGTACAAGCTGTATTGTTGTATGGGCTTACTATGATACTGGACAATGACTTTAAACCGCTGGAGGTGGTACAAAATAAATTTTTGAGGAGGCTCTTAGTGGTCCCCCAGGGGAAACCAGGAGCCATTGTAAGGGCAGAGACTGGGATATTATCGATCATCAGCCTGGCCAGACAGGCAGTCCTTAAATACTGGGTGAAAGTTAGTAAAGGAGAGGTTTCTGATCTGGTCAGGCTATGCTTGATAGAGGAAACTAATCACGATGGTGTATTACAATATCCATGACTGATGGGGGTAAAGAGACATCTAAGAGAACTGGGAGTCTCTATTGAGTGCTTCACTGGGAAGAGTGAACATCAGGCCAGGCACACAATAATGATTAGAAATCGAGACGTGGCAGCACAGGAAGATCTGGCATGTGTTGCCAACTGGAAAGCTGCCTCGTATTATGCTGCTTTTAAATATATGCATGTTTTTGAGCAATATTTAGACAACTTAAAATGTCCTGTCTTAAATAGGTTTTATACCCAAGCTCGACGCAGTTACTCCAGTTGGCAATTTTGACTGGTAGCTATGCTAATCTCCCCAAAGGTTTTAGGGTATGTGCCTGTAATGAGCGGTCCACTGAGGATGTGATGCACATGTTGCTGGATTGTCCCTGGTATGATCAGATTCGGGCAACGTGGATTCTCCCACTATGGAAGGGGCGAGAGTATTGGAATGAGGCACAAAAGTTGGAATATCTACTGAACTCGGGGAATGTTGAGGTTATTAAGACTGTGGCCCTGGTTGTGATGCTAATGGTGCAAGTTCATACCGAAATGGTGCCCCCCCTGGATTAACATTAGCTCCGTGCCTCCTTATTAGACATGGACTCATTTAGAACCCTGACGCCTTGGGTAGAGAGCTATTTGGTGGGATTGCGGGTTGATGTTAACGGGCCCATTTAGCAAAGGGCTTCTGTAATTGCCCTGGGCTCACTATAGTTTGGATATATTATGTGTACCAGGCATAACGTGATTCTGCGTTCGCCGCTGTTTTTAGTTTGTTTGATAGGCGATTTGTGTATGTTTGTTTGTGTATGTCTATGTTGCTTAGGCGATGGCAAAAGCTGACGCCGAATAAAACTTATTACTAGTAGAGTAACTGCTGGGCAAGCCTACAAAAAGTTGTAGTGGATTCCCCACTGCTTGAAATCTTTACATCAAGACTAGATTTCTTCCTAAACGACATGCTATAGCTCACACACAGGCTATTGGGCTTCAGTCAAGAATTACAGGTGAAATATTATAGCTCTAGAGTACTAGGATCATCCAAGTCGTTTCAATGGTTGCCCCATCAGTAGGGGCATGGGGCAAGCTCTAAAATCTGTGTGAGAACACAAAGGTCAGGGAAGGGGAGGCGTGAGGGGTAGTTGGATTCTGAAGCACCAAAGGGAGGTTCTGGATGAACAGATGTAAGATGGTAACAGTAGGGTTGCAATTTTCCTCTGGGTGGAAAGCCAGAGGGGGCAAAACCATATTGGAAGTAGTGACGCAATGGGTCTGCCTTGCCTCTTTCTAACATAACCTCATCCCATAAGGTCACTCGGGCACTGTGGTGGATCCAAACACTGGCCAAAACCCAGAGTTTCCAGGTCATACCTGGCGAGGTGGCAAACCTAAAACTGGGCCTAATCAGTAGAGTGGACTACTAACATTTCTGTTTTGATTTAATTAAAAGTCAGTTCTTTACCCTTTACCTTGTAGTTTGGGGCGATTTGGGGGTACTTCTGTAGTAGCCAGATTTAACAACTGCAAGAAACAAGTGCCCAAGTGACACTGGGTGGGGGCAAGGTTTTGGCCAACACCAGGACTGGTCATTACAACTTCTTTCATATGGGAAGTATATGATCATATTTATTCCTTCTGGCCTTAAAATCTACATATTTATGAACATGTGCTCATGTTTTATGGGAAAACGTTTATCCTGAACAGACTAAAGCCTTTTTCTTTTTTTAAAGGGCATGCTAGCACTTTAAATTAGTTTATATTTTCATATACTTGGTTTACTGTTTTTCTTCCCCCTCCCAAAAGCTATAGAGACAACAGAGAGAAATGATACATTTTTTGTAGAGGATTCACACAGGTGAAAAGCATGCCTGGAGATTTCAGAGCACCAGAAAAAAAAGAAAACTAGCGCATTCCATAAATTTCCTTCCCATAAGACACCTCTATTAAAATCAGAATTGAAGTAGTGAAATATTAGGGACAGGGTAATGAAATGTGGAAGATATAAATCCAGAGACATAAAAATCTTGCCAGTATATCATTGCAAGAACAAAGTTCATGCCCTATCAGTGTGTCTGCTAGGTCTTTTCTGGGTTACAAATTCAGATTTGCAAAATGCACAGCACTGAACTGCGGTCTGAATTGAAGAAGGCTTTACTGAACATTTCTTTGTAAATAAGGCCCTGAGGGAAAAAAATATGCAAACAGTTTGAAAGGTAACTGGCACAATTTGCCAGCATTTGGTCATACTTTGAAACTACACAGTACATGTAAATATAATAAAATTTAATCTGCCTGTTTAATGTTAGCATTTTCTTTAGACAGAGTGACAGGGCTGAGTATGAGGTAAATATCTGAAAAATAAATAATATTTCAACCAAATAGGGAAAATAAAATTTCCATTTTTTAACTTCTCTTTTAGGAGAACATGTAGGGAAACAGAAGTGGATCATTCGGAAAAGATAAATATTAATAGAAACAGTTTATTTCATAGGATTCTTTAGTGAGCAATGAAAGGTATAACATCAAAAATATGGCTAACAGTTTTAAAAGCAATACTTATGTCTGGTCTGTTGCTGTTTTGGTCTTTTTTATAGTCTCAAATATGGGGAAAGTAGGACTCAGTTTGGCCAGTTATAGACGTGCAACTGGACAACTGCCAAAATGGGCATCCCATCAAATCTGGGGTGCCCAACTCCATCACCCAGCTGCGTTTGGGCACTGATGAGTGATGGGCTACCTGCACCCAGGCTCTACCTGGCCACTGCTCAGTCAAGCCCCAGCTTCTGGTAGGAAAATCAATGGGCATGCAGTGTACCACAGTTCCTACTGTGGATACTGTGGTACACCACACACCCACTGACTTTCCAGCCGGAAGCTGGGGGTTGGCACACCAGAAGAGGCCTCCTCACTCCGTCTCCCCCCCCCACCCCCCTGCTCAGAAAAGTGGAGTGGGAAGAACCTGGCTCAGCTGACTAGTAGTCAAGTGGGAGAAGCAGCTGGGCAGGTGAGTCAGCCTGGAGAGTGCCTGGGTGCTGGCAGGAGATGGGATCGGTGTCCCAGAAAGTCCCGGAAAATCCTAGAAAGTCCACTTCCAGAATGGGTTTTTTTCAGGCCACAAGGGGGTGCCTGAAAATGCAGGTTTTATCTACGAGTACAAATCGATGTCTTCGCTGCAACCTTAGACAGTTGTTTGATATGCATAATCTATCCAGTTGCATTGTTGAGACTCAGCTGGATCTGAACATATTCTTGTATACAAAATATTAGCATTAATCTCTATGGTTTAATTTATAGCCATATTTCAATTCAAAGTGTAATTCAATCACAAAAACATTTTAGGAAAAAATGGATGGGCTATCCTAAGTTTATCCAATGTTGGATCACACCTTTTAAAAAAAAAAAAAAACACAACTGACCAGTGTTGAAATACTATAACAAATGACCTAGGGATTAGGGAGCAGGGATTTAGGCTTTATATTAGTATGACTCTAAATAGAAAAAAACTCATTGGTCATGATCAGGACACTGTGCATTCTGCATTCCCATCATTGCTGACAATGGGGGCAACGCAGAATACACAGGACCTTGGTCATGATTATGTCTAATGATGATTTAGCATCCCATCCCATATCCAATAGTGACAGAATGGGTATCAGATGGGCCACTCCCCAGCCTCACCCCCAGGTGGGCCAGTCATTAAGGTGGCCTGCCAGATGTGCAAGCAGAACAAAGGTGGGGCAGGCTGTGCCTGCTATTGAGCAGCTTCGCTTGCGGTGCTCCAGAACATCCAGGAGCACCGGCAGTGGCTGGGGGCAGGCATCAAGCCCTATTAATCTTTGGTCAGAGCGATTATATAGGTAATTTTCGGTATCTTGAAGTTACACAGGGTGTAGCAACATTTCTGGTAAGTTTTACATTTTGGTTATATTCGCCCACCTCTTCTGCTGCATCAAAAGGCAGGATGATACAGAGACAACTGCTGTCTGTCAATAAGCAGCGTTGTGTGGAGCAGAACAATGACGGGAATTAGAATTCCATAAACTGCTTCTCCAAAACCCAGACAAAAATGTAGAACAGGATTCATTTGGCTGCCTAGAAGGTATTTGCTAAACTGAGATGTTAAACCTTTCAAAGGGGACTATTTAGCTGTTCTAACAACCACCATTCCATCTAATTTAGTTTAGGAGCAGGGTACGTCTATATTTGTTATGCAAATGGATTCCTTTGCTTCAGCACCACTCTATTTTTAATAAATCTTGTTTGGAAAATGCCTGTTGGTAAAGTAATTTCACACAGGTATTCTCAAACAGATGAGATTCCTTCTCATCTGTTTGAGAGGCAATGAAGTATAAAATGGTCTTTTTGGAGCATCAGGACTAATTGAAGTGCTCAGTTCAGGGACATGTACGCACAGATATCACCGTAAAATTAAGGGGGACAGTATCCCCTCCCCATCCTTATTTTTACACCTATGCTCCTGAGTGATGGAACTAGTTGACAATGGGGATTCAGTTGACATAATATACCTTGACTTTAGAAAAGCATTTGACATAGTTCCATGTGACATATTCATAAGCAAGACAGGAATATGTGGGTTCAATGGTACTGGTGCACAACTGTTTGAATAATAACCAGAGAGTAGTTGTTAATGGTTCTTTCTTAGTCAAACTGTCTGAATCTTTCAATATTTTTGTCAATTATTTAAATTCATTTATTTCATTTTTATCCAGCCCTATCCCAAGAGCTCAGGGTGTGTTACAATACACAAAAACATATTTAAAAATACAAAAATAAAACAAATTAAAATCTCCAATCTTAAGTCACCCCAAACTCTGCGCATGCCTACTCAATTTCTGGCTGAATAGAAAAGTCATACAGTACCTTGCCTTCTGAAGATGAACAGGTTCATATCCCTTTCAAGGAAAGGAGTTCCACAGTTATATTTAATCAAAGAATATACTTATCAAATTTCCTGATGACACAAATCTGGGAAAAATTGAAATCACTGTGGAGGCCAGGATCAGAATCCGAAATGATCTTAATAAGTGCAGGAAAATATAAGATGCAATTCAATAAAGAAAACTGTAAAAGTATTATACTTTAGGGAGAAAAAAATCAAATATGCAAATACAAAATGGGAGATGACCGCCTAGGCAGCAGTACTTTTGAAAGGGATGTGGGGATAATAGTAGTTGACAAACTTAATATGATTCAGCAGCACAATGAAGTAGATACAAAGATAAATGCTATTTTGGGTTGCATTGACAGAAGTATCATTCCTAAGACAAGGGAAGTAATTGTTCCACTTTACCTGATACTGGTCAGGCCTGCTTAGAGTACTCCATGGTTAGCCTCAAGAAAAGTGAGATAAGGAAGGAGGAGGTGTGATTGATTGAAGTCTCTTCAATATGTAAAAAAGGCTTATAAGCAAAATTGTTCTCTACAACCACTAAGGAGAGAGCTTGAAGTTGACTAAGGGAAGAAAGATGTAGGCTAAACATTAGAAGGAATTTCCTTATCACAAGACCAGTCAAGCAGTGGTATAGACTTCTACCAATATTTGCAGTGGTATAGACTTTTACCAACTTCTACCAAGAGACATTTTAGAGTCCTCTCACTGGAAGTCTGTAACACTTCATGAGGATGGTCCTGATTAAGAACACAGGGTTGGACTACATGACTTGTTAAGGTTCTTTTCAGCCCTAAAATCCTATCCGTTAAAAATAGTATTGCCACTTGAGCTGAAACAATCAGCAAATTTTACTTGTGAGTAATTTTACTATATCAGGATCCAGGATTGATTTCCTGATACCAATACTATTTCTCGATTCACTCAATACCATGAGATCTGTACAGCACCAGGTTATGCGGCTGGCGCTTTATAAATGTTTATTAATAATAATAATAATAATAATAATAATAATAATAATACCATTCAAATTTAACAATTTTCTGTTTACCATTTACCATGTGCCACGTACCGTTCCTTTACCACTTACTGCATTGCCACGGGTAATGTTTTACTCCAAGTTCTGTTATTTCCACATTTCTGAGCTGATCACTGTGCAAATTGCCCACCTGCTAACCCCCTGACAGCCCAAATACATTTTTTTTTTAAAACAGTACTTCCACTCCAGTGCCTCCAATCAGAATTTTTGTTCTATATTGTTCTCTTTGCTTTGACCAATCTTTAGCTGAATTGCAGATTTGTAAAGGAATCTGCATACCAGCCCAATGAGTGACAATGAAGTGCAAAGTAAAATGAAGTACAGAGAAGGTAGAAGAAATGCAATATTGCGTCAGTATTACCTCTTGGGATTTGAAATTGACAACAATGCAATAAAGAGCAAAGTGGTAAATGGGATCCCAGTAAGCGGAAAGTCAGTAAATTGAGAAATGAAATGTCGATCAAGATGTTGGTCACAATCCCAAACTTCTTGCATGCAGGATCCATGTGTATCCCTTGCGGGTTTCGTGTGACACAACGTCTCTACAATAGGCGTGCATACACATGCATATCGCACAGTGCACACACAGTATGGGATTGGCCCTATCGTCAAAACTGCCACCCTCACCAGTAGTCTCGGTGCTTACTCGGTGTTTGCCGGCTGTGGAGGATTGGATGAGGGCTTATCAACTGAGACTGAATCCTGACAAGACAGAGGTAATGTTAGTGGGTAAGGCGATGGAGTTGATGGCCCCATTATTGATGGGGTCTGCCCTCCATTGGCCTCCCAGGTATGGAGTTTGGGGGTACTCCTCAATGCGCAGCTCCGCCTGAATCTCCAGGTGGAGGCTGTGGCAAGGAGTGCTTTTCGTCAATTACATCTGGTGTGACAGCTTCAGCCATTTGTTTCAAACTCTGACCTGGCCACTGTCATCTATGCTTTCATCACCTCTAGATTAGAGTACTGTAATGCACAATACATGGGCTACCCATGGTGACGGCTCTGAAATTGCAGCTGGTGCAGAATGCGGAGGCCTGTCTCTTAGTGGGACTGGGCTGCTGGGAGCATGTTACACCAATGTTCTGTTCCCTGCACTGGCTGCCAGTGGTTTTCCAGGCCCGATTCAAGGTTTTGGTCTTGGCCTATAAAACCCTAAATGGCCTGTTCCCTACCTATCTGCAAGATAGGTAGGGGTGGGGGGGAGGACTGGATATGGGGGATGTGTTATTTTTCCTCTTTTTATGATGTTTTAATCCTGATGTTTTTAGTGATTGTAAGCCGCCCCGAGCTGCCTCTGGCAGAAGGGGCAGAGTAACAATTTTTTAAAATAAATAAGTACTTAAAGGTTCTCAATTCAACCAAGACAGTGGGTATTTTCAGACGTTACGAGATCACAGTCAACCACAGTCAATCCCCTGTGGTGGCTGCGATCACGGAACGTCTGTTGGGGGGAACGGATATTTCCCCCCCAGATGTTACCACGGCGGGGAATCACTTTCGCCACACGAGCGGCTAAAGCGGCAGGACCACCAGCGGTCGCGTAGCAAAGGCGATTCCCCGCCGTGATGAACCCCGCCGTTACTTCTGGATGGCGGCCACGGCCCGGAATCACCGCAGGGATTCCGGCCCATGGCCAAATCGGGCGAGCGCTGTGGCCGCATTGGCCGCGGTGGCCACCCATCTCCCCAGAGGGTGGGCGGCGGGGAGCATGGAGGGGGCGGGGCCACGCGCGGCCCCACCCCCTCCCCGATTCCCCGCCGGGATCCCCTGGCACATCTGTTAGGGCGTGACGGAGTCGTCCCGGTGGGGGATTAATATATTGTTTTCATGACGGGGCCAATCAGCCCCGTCACATCTGAAAATACCCAGTATCAGGAACCAGGATTTTGATGGGAATTCCCATTTTGGCAAAATCTCATTTCATCCCTAATTGATACTGTTTCTGGAAATAAGATGCCTAACCTTTTCTTTCACAGCTATCTTTGACTTTCATATTGAATTACCTATTCACTTGATTTTTCGTATATATGCCAGGTAAGTAAGAGTGGCTTCTGAATTAGCCCCTACATGATAAGCCACAGATTTCATTAGTTCTAACATTTGACTATGTGAGCCCTATCTGATACATTTCTGAATTTATTTCTCCCTGTGACACATTCTTATTAAATGTCAATGTTTTCATGATGTTATCACATTGATAAAGTAGTTGTCTTAATGAGGACTGGAGCTGTTCTGTCATTACAGGACTCAGATAAGTTTACAGTAACATACAAAATCATTAGTCTTATTTTATCACAAATTCCATGGTAAAAAGTTTTTAAACACCAGCTTCAGGAAGATTAAATAATGTAAATGTAATTTTAAAATCTTTCTAAACTGGAAAAGTGCAGAAAGCTTAGGGAAATACTCCCGTCAAACTAAATATACTGCAGCAGCTCCCCTTCCAAGTGATGGGATGGAGTAAATCAAAAACCCACTTACACCTAGTTCGTTCTTTATGGTGCAGGGTACAATCCCCCATGGTAATGAAACCACAAGAATTTAGCTGGTGATATCTCTAATAGGGTGAACACTCTGGGTGCAGCCAGATGAGCTGCGGTGGCCCAATACCTCCACAGCGTTGTGGCAGTCAATCACTGCCTTCACACTGTGAGACCAGTGTGAGAAGCTGGACAGATCATCACAGGGAATTTAGGTGGGCATGCAGCTGCCAAAGCTAATGCCATGCCAGGGGTGGGTTGTGGCACCAACCACATGAGTGGGCTCCTGGCCCAACCCTGCCCTGCCTCCTTCCCTGCCCGACCAAGATCCCATAGCCACACACGATGGGCAACAGTGCCCACTGATCAAGGCCCTACAGCGGTGCTCCCTATGTGGTGGGGCAAGTGTGGCCCGGGCACACGAGTTTCCCCGCCTTGGACAGCCTTGCACCATGTTGGGTAAGGCTGCTCTGCGATACGTCCTTGGAATTTTCCCAAGGACATGCCACATAGTAGACAGCTGCTCCCTCTACCTCAGGGCAGGGAAACATCTAGCGGACACCAGGCACATGATGCACTGCATCACGTGGCCCAGCTGCCCAGAGTATGGTAAGGCTCCCCAAGGTATGGTAGCCTCCCTACTCTGTCTTGTGTGGCTTCAATCTCCGAACGTGTGTTTAGTTACTTCACAATATCCACCACCAGAACTATGAATATCAAGAAGGACATTGTCAAAGTAGAAAAGATTCAAAGAAGAGCAATAAAGATAATCAAGGATCTAGAAGACAAACCATATAAAATGGATGGAGAAGGACATATTTATCCTAGAGAAAAAATGGGGGCCATATTGACAGTTTTCAAATATCTAAAAGCATGCCATAAAAAAGACAGAGAACTTTTGTTCTCCATTGCCACTAAGGATAGAACCAGAAGCAATGATTTTAAATAGCAGGAAGGTAGCTTTAGGTTAAATATTAGATAACACTTTCTGTTAGAATAATTCAATAGTGGAACGAGCTGGCTAGGGAGATTATAGAATCTTCTTCCCTGGAGGTTTCAAAGAAAAGCCAGGACATACATTTGTCAGGGCTGCTCTAAGTATAGGATATTTCACCTCAGGTAGGGGCTTGGATTAGTTGACCCTTCGGGTCCCTTCAGTCCTGTGATTCTGTGCTAATTATCCACTCATAGGTAACATGTGAACCCTCATAAAGGGGAAACAGTCCTGAAAATAAGAAGTGACAGAGAGTGTGTGCTAGCTAACCACGCATTCCAAGTGTTCCTAATCAGAGATACCTCCAGCCAAATATCCCAGGAGGTCTTGATCACAGGATATTGTCCCTCTCACCATAATGTGTCAGAAAGACATCACCATAATGTGTCAGAAAGACATACAACATTTTAGTCAACAAATGCTGCTGTTCTCACTTTAAAGCAAGAGTATATAACAAAGGAACACAGAGGTGGATGTTCCAAAGCACATTCTTATACTGATGCTTCCCCCCTACAAGTTAGCTATAGAACCCAAAGCATTATTCACTGTTTTCAATTAAATTTGGATTTGGTATTAGGTGAAGTCATAATGGGTGTAAACAGACAGACAGCAGCCCTGGATGCCCCATTACCCCCAGATTTACTGGTCTGTTTGACGGGCACTTGCGCCAAACACAGCACTGCTTCCCATCTGTTGGGGGGACTTGCGGTGCACCTCTACACCCATCCATCCATTGCTACATTCAGCAGAATTACTAAAATAGAATGAAGCTCCTGCATTGCTACTGGACAGGGGACAAAATATGCTGTTTAAAACCTGTACAGGGTTCCTCACCATGGAAGCATTTTATATCAATTCATCATGACTGTCTGTCCCTCCCTAATGGCTAATCCAGGGACAGCAGTCTGCTCTAGGCAACAGTCTAGAACATCGAGTGAGCAGCACCCTCAACTCTATGGTGTGGGGGAGGATGCAGAACGGGCGGAACACAGCCCGGGGACACTGCCAGTCCATCTGATGTTGCCCCAGGCAGAGCTGGCTACTGCCCACCACAGGGCGGGCCCCTGGAGCAGATCTGGGCTCTGGCAGTGCATCTGAAAACACCCAGTGCATACTTAATGGTTTGCTTTGGGTAAGGGTGTGCATAAGGACTTGCTCATGACCAAGTATTGTGATTCTGAAATCTGAGCATAAGACAACTGTGAATGTTTCTTTGGCCTTCTTCATGTGTTACAGTAAGGGATAGCCTACCCCATGGTAAACAAACCATGAGGTATTTACCCTGTGATAGGTCTGAAATGTGAATGCTCTGGAATATGTAATAAGCACCCCCACCCCACCTCTCCGCAGATGTGGGGTCCTTTCTGGTTATTATTTTGAGATTCAGTACAGCTAAGTAAATACAGTGTTTCACTTGGACCAGGGAGTCCGTCTTAGCAGTAGATTCATTGTGTGATCTTGGGCAAGTCATCTCTCAGCCTATTCCCCATCTATAAAATGGAGATTGTAAAGCCTGCAGGGTGAGGGTAAGATAAGGATTGTAAAGCATTTTGAACACTAAAAATGCTGTGGAAATGTTAAATAATAATACTCAGGGCCCAGGGTAAGTTACTTTTACTAAAGTGATATTTCAATACTACTAAGGGATAACAGTTCTGAACATAGGAGTATGTGATAGATTACTACAAACTCAGAAGCATTCACACATTGTGAGATACCACAGGATAGATATACAGTTTCTTTACCCTGGGGTATCCTATCCCTCACTGTAAGGTAAGGTGTGAACACAGCCTTTATTGGGAAATTAAGATTTCAGATCCTGAAATCACTTGCCCCCTGTCCATTCCACTTACAGGGCAGTGCCAAGATAAGCATGCAATGCACACGGTGCCTAGAATTTTCATCATTAAGAAACATTTCGAATTAGTTGTATCCATATTCCACTAGTGTCCATTTAGGAATAAATGCTTGCATTATACATAGTGATGAGAGTATTAAAAATCTTATCATGTGCTGTTGGATGTAAGGTATAGGGAATATACTGGTAAAGCATTTGAGTGCATTGAAATGTACTAGTCTATAGTGCCCTTTTCTGTCTTTACTGTGAGAATTAGAGCCAGAGGAGATAATTAGAAGAGAATCCTTCACCCTACAGGTAAGTATGGAAAACACCTTTGTTTAACTGTAACTATGTTACATTTAACAGAGGCTTGTGTTGTTGTTTCAAGGCAATGTACAACTTACTCTTCATAATTAGCATTCAGGAGTTGTTGTTTCTTTAAAGTGTATGAATATTTCAGCTGTGCTCTCTGAATGCCTATTATGAATGAAGGTGATTGTGAGAGAAACATCTGTTTAGTCTGGGCCGCCTCTGCTCAAGTAAGATAAAGTGGAGCTTGAGAAACTCCAGAGAGACGTGACAAAACTACTAGCTAAAACTAGGATTATTTAGTCTGGCTAAATTAGAGCTGGCTTCACTGGGACACAGAAAGTGAAGGGCAAAGCTGGATGCCTGACATTCTTCTCCTCCTTTATAAGAATACTCATTGAGGCTGCTTTTACACATAAAGGGTATTTTCAGACGTTACGAGATCACGCTCAACCACAGTCAAAACCCTGTGGTGGGGAATGGTCCTGTAATGTCTGTTTTAGTCCCACCAGAGGTTCACCACAGTGAACCTCCAGTGGGAATCAAAATAACCACGCTTTCGAGGATGGTCCACGGCCCAGATCACNGGATTAGTTGACCCTTCGGGTCCCTTCAGTCCTGTGATTCTGTGCTAATTATCCACTCATAGGTAACATGTGAACCCTCATAAAGGGGAAACAGTCCTGAAAATAAGAAGTGACAGAGAGTGTGTGCTAGCTAACCACGCATTCCAAGTGTTCCTAATCAGAGATACCTCCAGCCAAATATCCCAGGAGGTCTTGATCACAGGATATTGTCCCTCTCACCATAATGTGTCAGAAAGACATCACCATAATGTGTCAGAAAGACATACAACATTTTAGTCAACAAATGCTGCTGTTCTCACTTTAAAGCAAGAGTATATAACAAAGGAACACAGAGGTGGATGTTCCAAAGCACATTCTTATACTGATGCTTCCCCCCTACAAGTTAGCTATAGAACCCAAAGCATTATTCACTGTTTTCAATTAAATTTGGATTTGGTATTAGGTGAAGTCATAATGGGTGTAAACAGACAGACAGCAGCCCTGGATGCCCCATTACCCCCAGATTTACTGGTCTGTTTGACGGGCACTTGCGCCAAACACAGCACTGCTTCCCATCTGTTGGGGGGACTTGCGGTGCACCTCTACACCCATCCATCCATTGCTACATTCAGCAGAATTACTAAAATAGAATGAAGCTCCTGCATTGCTACTGGACAGGGGACAAAATATGCTGTTTAAAACCTGTACAGGGTTCCTCACCATGGAAGCATTTTATATCAATTCATCATGACTGTCTGTCCCTCCCTAATGGCTAATCCAGGGACAGCAGTCTGCTCTAGGCAACAGTCTAGAACATCGAGTGAGCAGCACCCTCAACTCTATGGTGTGGGGGAGGATGCAGAACGGGCGGAACACAGCCCGGGGACACTGCCAGTCCATCTGATGTTGCCCCAGGCAGAGCTGGCTACTGCCCACCACAGGGCGGGCCCCTGGAGCAGATCTGGGCTCTGGCAGTGCATCTGAAAACACCCAGTGCATACTTAATGGTTTGCTTTGGGTAAGGGTGTGCATAAGGACTTGCTCATGACCAAGTATTGTGATTCTGAAATCTGAGTATAAGACAACTGTGAATGTTTCTTTGGCCTTCTTCATGTGTTACAGTAAGGGATAGCCTACCCCATGGTAAACAAACCATGAGGTATTTACCCTGTGATAGGTCTGAAATGTGAATGCTCTGGAATATGTAATAAGCACCCCCACCCCACCTCTCCGCAGATGTGGGGTCCTTTCTGGTTATTATTTTGAGATTCAGTACAGCTAAGTAAATACAGTGTTTCACTTGGACCAGGGAGTCCGTCTTAGCAGTAGATTCATTGTGTGATCTTGGGCAAGTCATCTCTCAGCCTATTCCCCATCTATAAAATGGAGATTGTAAAGCCTGCAGGGTGAGGGTAAGATAAGGATTGTAAAGCATTTTGAACACTAAAAATGCTGTGGAAATGTTAAATAATAATACTCAGGGCCCAGGGTAAGTTACTTTTACTAAAGTGATATTTCAATACTACTAAGGGATAACAGTTCTGAACATAGGAGTATGTGATAGATTACTACAAACTCAGAAGCATTCACACATTGTGAGATACCACAGGATAGATATACAGTTTCTTTACCCTGGGGTATCCTATCCCTCACTGTAAGGTAAGGTGTGAACACAGCCTTTATTGGGAAATTAAGATTTCAGATCCTGAAATCACTTGCCCCCTGTCCATTCCACTTACAGGGCAGTGCCAAGATAAGCATGCAATGCACACGGTGCCTAGAATTTTCATCATTAAGAAACATTTCGAATTAGTTGTATCCATATTCCACTAGTGTCCATTTAGGAATAAATGCTTGCATTATACATAGTGATGAGAGTATTAAAAATCTTATCATGTGCTGTTGGATGTAAGGTATAGGGAATATACTGGTAAAGCATTTGAGTGCATTGAAATGTACTAGTCTATAGTGCCCTTTTCTGTCTTTACTGTGAGAATTAGAGCCAGAGGAGATAATTAGAAGAGAATCCTTCACCCTACAGGTAAGTATGGAAAACACATTTGTTTAACTGTAACTATGTTACATTTAACAGAGGCTTGTGTTGTTGTTTCAAGGCAATGTACAACTTACTCTTCATAATTAGCATTCAGGAGTTGTTGTTTCTTTAAAGTGTATGAATATTTCAGCTGTGCTCTCTGAATGCCTATTATGAATGAAGGTGATTGTGAGAGAAACATCTGTTTAGTCTGGGCCGCCTCTGCTCAAGTAAGATAAAGTGGAGCTTGAGAAACTCCAGAGAGACGTGACAAAACTACTAGCTAAAACTAGGATTATTTAGTCTGGCTAAATTAGAGCTGGCTTCACTGGGACACAGAAAGTGAAGGGCAAAGCTGGATGCCTGACATTCTTCTCCTCCTTTATAAGAATACTCATTGAGGCTTCTTTTACACATAAAGGGTATTTTCAGACGTTACGAGATCACGCTCAACCACAGTCAAAACCCTGTGGTGGGGAATGGTCATGTAATGTCTGTTTTAGTCCCACCAGAGGTTCACCACAGTGAACCTCCAGTGGGAATCAAAATAACCACGCTTTCGAGGATGGTCCACGGCCCAGATCACAGGTGGGAATCGGACGCAGCGGCCGGATTGGCCGCTGCTCCCGCCTGTCTCCCCGAGGGCGGGCGGCTGGGGAAACGTGGGGGAGCAGGGCTGTGCGGCTTCACGTTGCACCGCGCAGCCCTGCCCCCCGTCCCCCATATTCCCCGCCGGGATCGGACGGAACATCTGCTAGCCATGACGGGGCGATTCCGGTGGGGAATCAAAAGGGTGATTCCGTGATGGGGCCAAAGCCTCCCCGTCATGTCTGAAAATACCCACAGTAGCAAGATCTCACAGCCTAGAGTCTGGTTTGGCGGGTCTTACAAGGCTGCAAGATCTCACTGCATAAAAGGGGAATAGTGCATTTACATATTACAATACTCCAGCATTTCTAACACCCAATATTATCTCGGGCACTTATAAGAACCCTTTTTTGTCATTTGTAAAAGTGGCCTCAAGGGCTAAAATAGAACAAAGCTCCTGCATTGCTTCTGGATGGGGGAGAAAACATGCTCTTTAAAACCTGTATGTATAGCATCCTCATCAGGGATGAGGAACCATTCCATATCAATTCATCATAGCTGTCTGTTCCCGCAATGGCTAATCCAAAGACAGCAGTCTGCTACTGCCTGTGAGCTTTAAAACTTGGATGTTTCCCTTCAGACCTAATATAAGTCTGATATAAGGACCGAATGTAAATTTACATAAGTTTTCAATGTAGCAGTATGGAAGGAGATTTTGTGGATGCTATATGAGAGATGACTGTCTGGATAAACAAAGCAAACTATGAGCTTCCAATGGCCAAAAATCAATGATTGGGAAGTTCTTCATCCCACAGTTTTTATTACAATTTGGGAAGTATTGTCAATGTCATAATTTGCTATATTTCTTCTATGTGAAATTAACATAAGAACATAAGTAGTGCCATACAGGGTCAAACCAATGGTCTCTCTAGTCCATCTAGACAAAGGCTTTTAAGAGCAGCAGTAAATGCTTAAAAGTAGCAGTTAATGTGGGCTGCTTAGGTGCTCCATGACCTACAGGGAATATCTTGGAACCCATTACCTGTGCAACTCACATTAATACTTATGTGGGAAGGTGAGGGGGGAACTCAAGCTTCGATGGAAATCTGACAGGATGAAATCATTATGTGGCTACATAATAAGAGACTGGCGAGCATTGAAATTAAGGGTTTTAAATGGAAATATTTCTTAAAGCAATTGTATACCAAACCTGTGGGAGCCACTGAGGCAGGAATTTATTGAAAATAAAGTACATGGATGAAAATTAATGTTGTTTAGATATTTTTATTTACAGTGTCATATGTCAACATGAGATATGGATTATCAAACTATGGAACTCTTTACGGTAGCTGATCCCCAACTCCAGAGAGGGAAGAGAAATGTTTCTTTTACTGTATTTGAAATTAGATGCCTGCCCACAAGGTGGCAAACCCTGATTTTAATCCTCCAGATTACCTCCCTCTCCCTCCATCCCCACCTTTCCAAAACAGGCATGGAAGCTCACCAAATATCATTAATTTCCCTTTAAGGAGAAATGCAAGAGTCTAGTAAGATTTTAAGACAACTGGGTTTTTTGGTTGGTGTCCCTCTCCAACCCAGAGAGTGGTGGCTGATGCTTCCTGCCCTGTCCCGCCCCAGGCTAGGGAGCTGCCATGCCGCCCACACATCTGTTACCTCTTGATATGAATTCTTCCAGATTAAGAGGTTGGCATTTTCATTATGTCAGTTTGGCCTAAAGATAGAATTTTAAAATGGTAAGATGCATTGTACCCTCCTTCTAGTGCAGGATTGCTCCTTAATGTATTTTATACTAGTATTTTGTCCAGACTTTTTTGAAACAGACCAAACAACAGGGCTTTGAGTAATTCTTTTGGAAAATTATGCCACAGGTCAATAAATATGCTTTATAACTGATCAATGAAGAAGCGGAATTTGCCTTTTATTTTGTGTGTGCCTTTAGTGACTGTTAAGATTACTAAATTAAATCATTCCATTAATACAGAGTGAGTAGCATGTGTTCTCTGCATTTTGTCTTATGTACCTGCTTGTAGGGAGTTCAGCAAATTTCCTCATGTGATAAGAAGATGCTCAGTTTTGATACAATCGTTTTTCACCCGGCTGCCTGGGTTCTAGTTGTTAAATCAGTCTTAAAACAGCACACTTTTTTTTAGTCTTCCTAGGATCCCAGAGACTGCATGGCAAATGTTAGAAAACTGTGGCAAACGCAAGTTTGCTGAAAGTGGAGAAATCCAAGATGGATGTGTTTGTGACTTGCTGAAGGTTTACTGCTGATTCTGATTTCTTACTTCCGAATTTCTAACATTTTTATTTATTATTTATTTCAATACTTCTGACCCTCCCTCTCCTGCCACATGGCAGCTCAGGGCAGCGTACAACAGGTAAAAATACAGAATAATAAAAGAATATAAAATAGAAATAATTAAAATTCATTAAAATATACACACAGTGCCAGATTAAAAAAACTCCAACCCTCCCCCCCCCAAAAAAAAAACATCCCCCGACCTACTATTCGTCTCCCTTGCCAAAAGTCTTGCAAAACAACCAGGTTTTACAGGATTTACGAGAAGAGGGGAGATCTGAGAAAAGGCGTATCTCCAGTGACAGGGAGTACCACAGCTGAGGGGCAGCCACTGTGAATGCCCTCTCAAAGGTCACCACTCAGAAAACCCAAGGAACCTCCAAGCGGGTGCCCTCGGATGACCTGGGAAATACTTATAATAATCTCTATTCCAGAAAGCTCATGTCAGTGGCAGCCATTTGTTACGTGAGTATTTCTGAAAGATCACCATGCTGCTCCATGCATGGTCTCTTCAGTCCTCCCTGAGCCTGGCCTTTTTGTATTCTCATTCCATGTACCACACTGCAGAAGCACTGAATTCGGCAAAAATGAATTCATTTTCCAGCTTTAAAGGAAAGGCATGGGTAACAATCTATGTTAGTAAAATACTAAATCCATTATGGATTGGTAGAAAAATACCTCCATTAAATAGGCAGAAAGATAGTCCAAAAAATACTAATTCCATTACAGAGGTTGTCCCTTTCAGTAGATTAAACTAGCACTACTTTTGCTCCTGAATTATGGCGGATAGGGCTGAAACAGATAGTGGATTTTGTATTTGTGGACTGTCATTATTTACATTCTTGGATAGCCCTCTGAATATCTATAAAATATTTGCAGCTGAAGCAGGTCTGCACATATCCATTTATTAGGGTATTCTATTTCAGCCATTTTGTTATTTCATTTATTTCAGTTTTGTTATTTTGGTGATTTCATTCTTCTCGTTACTTTATTTTGACTGTTACGCATACCCAGTAATGCTAATAATGCCAAAATGAAGTCTATGAAATAACAAAATAACTAAAACAGAATAACTGAAATACCCAAAAGGTTAGTTCATGAAATGGGAACAAATAATGGTTATTATCTGCTTTGTCGGTTCGAGGTCAAATACCACAAACGATGATTTGTTTTCACAAATATTCATCTCATCTCTAATGTCAGATTAACAGTCATGGACACTGACCTATGCAGCATGCAAATAAGCAATGCAAGCATCCCCACACTGGACCAAATCTCTCCCTGCCTTTCAATCCTGATCTAGTCAGGCAAAATTTAAGGTACATTCAGTCTCCACAGTCATTAGACCCTGGGCAGCTCTGAAATGGACAAAGATAGCAAAATGTTGTGGTGTTTTTTTATTACCTCAACACTAGGCTAACAAGGACTAGTTGAGAGACCATAAACTAGCCATGCTGCACCTAGACTGTGGAACTCCCTGCCAGTGGAAGCTCAGATGGCTCCGGACCGGTCCTCCTTTCAGCGATACTGCAAGACCTGGCTGTTCCACCAGGCTTTTGGTGAGGAACATGGGGGTGGGGGGTGGCATTTTTTTACTTCCCCTCATGTCCATATTGTCATTGGTGGGTTTACTGTTTTATTGTTATGTATTTATTTTTATTTATTGTATCTATATTATTGTTTTTATATTTTTATAAACTGTTAGCCGCTCCGAGCTGCTTTGCAGGAGGGGCAGGGTACAAATTATGGTAATAAATAAATTAATTAAATAGGCAACCAAAGTATGTGAGAAGGAAAAAGGACTAACAGCAGAACTAGGTCTTAGTGACAAATGGAACATGTTTTAGTAATATATAAAATTCAGAGCAGAAGAGAGAGTCTCTGTTTAATTCAAGGTTGCCCAGAATAAACAGCCAATACTCCAGCAGAGCAAGATGGAGGCATATAGAAAGGTCACAGAAGGTTCATGTCCTGAAAGAAAGAAACTGAAAAAGTATACAGTATACACTTTCACTACAAGTACCGCCTACTGAAAGATTAATTACTCACTAGTCCTCTCCAAATGAAACAAGGTGGTAAAATCTTTTGGTACTAAAGTCATTTTTAAAAAACAACTTTAGCTTTCCAAAACTGACCCAAAATGAACCATTCTGATCCATCAGCCTAGTAACAGAGAGCATGAATTAACTTAGTTTTCATAGCTTCTCATCTGAAAACAGTACCTCTCACAGCACACACCATTCAAGCTCGATGGATTCATTGAGAAAAATAATCACTGTTATTACAAAATGCCACTGACTGATTCCTACAAGAGGATTATGTGTTTGCTCAAAACAAGTGGTGACATTTTCAAAAGGTAGCAGCTGTAGTTATGTGGCTTTTCCTATGTTGTTTTCATCTCATGATGCTGACTCTGCTTCAGTTTATAGGAAGCAGTCGCCATTTGTCTTGTTTATGATTCTCATCATCACATTTGGCGATTATGAATATGAATGGAAAGTAGAACAGAACTGATTAGAGACAGTTCAGTCTTACTGATGGAGTTGCATTTTTCATAGCAAAGAAGCATATTGTGCAGTACTGCTAAGTTCAGCAAAGTGATTGTGTTGTTTTATGAATAAAAGAGAAGCAAACCACAATTTTCCCTCCAAAAACTGATGTTAATTTAACTGCAGTGTGGATTATCTTTCTATGGCTTTCTATTATTTTCAAAAACCTTTCAGCACTCCCTATTGACACATTCACTACTCAGGCTGTATTCCTCCACCTATTAAAGATAATGACCCTTTTCACATGGGCGATCCATGGGCGGTGGGTATGGGGAGGGTTCTGATGGGGCGCACACCCATCCACACGCATCACCACGCATGGAGGCACCTCTGTTTTTTTGGTGCCTCCCTGTGTGGGGATGTGCGTGAGCATGCACACCCACCCACGTGGGATTGACAC
The DNA here is from genome assembly GCA_003113815.1 of Sphenodon punctatus. Classification (NCBI taxonomy): domain Eukaryota; kingdom Metazoa; phylum Chordata; class Lepidosauria; order Sphenodontia; family Sphenodontidae; genus Sphenodon; species Sphenodon punctatus. The sequence continues at coordinate 4,236,235 of QEPC01009342.1, read as the reverse complement.
GAGCGGCACCCACACTAGAACACTCCGTGCGTGGTGATGCGTGTGGATGGGTGTGCACCCCATCAGAACCCTCCCCTCACCCACCGCCCATGGATCGCAGCACATCCCCACCCCCACGCAGCTGCGGCCCGTGTGAAAAGGGTGAATGACAAAACTCACATTGACTTTAATAGTTGAGGACTGTACTGCTTGTTTTACTCTTGAATTATTCTAGAAGACTTTAGCCTTTTTTACACAGGCCTCAGCTGCATGGGGGATGGGTGGGGGTGCGCCGCAGTCCACATGTGGTGGTGGGGGAGGGTTCTGACGGGGTGCACACCCATCACCACACATCACCACACACAGAGACACCTCCATTTTTTACAATGCTTCCATGCATGGGGATGCGTGTGTGCGGGAGCACGCACCCCCACGGGATTTCCAGGGTCTTCTAAGCGTGGGTGCCACCCATGTAAAAAGGGTCTAATATTGAGGGAGAGGTGGGATGGCTAGACGGCATTCTATTTCTGCCTGATTGCCTAA
>QEPC01009342.1:4206948-4229854 GCA_003113815.1 Sphenodon punctatus | reverse complement strand
TTTGGAAATTGGTCAATATAAGCAAACATCTCATAACTCTCATGAGTCATGAGGTTACTACAGCAGGCTGTCACTGGTAGCATTTAAGCTGGAATCCCTTTCTTCAATTTAAGTGAAAGAGGACTGCTGGGAGTGTGTTGTCTGCCACAGTTTCCTGCTTCGGGAGTTTGCTTTGTGGAGTTACTAGAAGCCAGCTTTGTAAGCTTTCAAGGTGTAGTGCAAACACGTATTTATTTATTTAAATTTATTATCCTGCCCTATTTTAATGGCTCAGGGCAGGTTACAACGCACAAAATCCCTAAACCCTATCTCTGTTTGCCAAATGCCTGGCCAAATCAAAAGGTCTTGCATGGCTTCTGGAAGATGAGCAGGCTCAGGCTCAGATGAAACTCTAGGAGGAGGAAGTTCTATAATTGTGGGGCAGCCATTGAAAAGTTCAAACTCAAACACCTATTTGTTGCAAATACGAAATTCAACTAATACAGTGTATTTGTGTCTGTTTAAACAAAACTAATATGACGTGGTATTCACTTCCCACTTCATTTGTGGCTCATAATATCCATTTTACTTTAAAGTCCATGGGAGTTTTGCTATTGACTTCAGTGGGTGGAGTCAACTTCCATTGACTTTAATGGCAGAGGACTGTCCTGTTAGTTTGCTAAAGTGCCAAAGACAAATCTGGATATTAATTTGTGAGGACAAATAATAAAATCAAAAATTGCATTCATTTGATCCCTATGCAAAACCCATCTCTTGAGCTGCCATTTGGGGAACAATGGGTTTTATAGGTTATGCATCAGATTTTTTTATACTAGCTGTTAATTTGAAATATTGCAAAATGCCAAGATTTCAAAAGCAATGTTGTACAATTATATACTGTTTGGTTAAATGAAGATGAATTTGATCTGTAAATTTTCTTCAGTTTTCAGCTTTAAAGTGTCATTACGTCAATGACAACACAGTTTGAAAAGTTTATTTAAATTTGCCTGCACCCTTTTAAATGGAAAGCACAAAAATACAGTGAGCACAAAACTGTGATCTGAAAGCCATAGGCTAAGCCACTAATTTCATCAGCTGGAGCAGAAATAGAGAACTTAACTCCTCCACTCCCTGCTTTTTAGAAGGTCCACATTGGGTACATTAGTGACATGGCAGTTTACCTTGCTGATTCAGCATTGCCAATCCACTGGATAATAACTGTTTTAAGGTGTTCTGTTTCATACAAGACTTCTCCTTTTCTGTTTTCTTCTGATTGGGTGAGGGAAATCATTGAGTGCACCCCACTGAGGTAATCTCTCTGTTTTCTATCAGTTACCTCAGAGAATAAAAACATCTGATGAACTAGAAATGTATGTTATATACTGCCATCTACTGTGTCTCCTAACAAACTGCAGCCTGGGATAAAAAAAAACTGAAGTTCTGGTTTAAATTTAATTGCAGTAGGATGATGTTCAATGAGACTGAAAATACTCCACCATTAAAGTCTATTGGGATACAGCTATTTGACTTCAACAGGTGCAGGATTTGCTCATGCACAAGCATCTTCAGGACTGGAGCCTTCATATAATTCCCATTATACTTTACCCAGTTAATGGACTATTGGAAGTAGAATTGTATGAACAGCCAAAAGAAACTGACACAGATGCATGTAACTAAATTTCCTTTTTTTCCTCAGAGGTTGACATTACACATGTCATCTGAATCCTATCTATATGAACAACATGCTAGACAATGGTTTTATATATGCGTACAGAATGCTCCATGGACTGTGGTAACTGTTTTTGATAAGCTGTTTTAGATGTTCTTTGGTTTTCCCTGCTATTTCAAGACCTCTCTTTTGGGATTCCCTGATCAGTTCTGACTTTTTCAGGCCGTGAAAATGCTTTGGAAGCCCTATTTTCCTCACTGTCCCTGACCCGCAAAATCAAAACTAAAACAACAAACACTGCACACTCTGGTCAAAGATTTGCTTATTCCACTCTTAGAATTGAGTTCCAGAAGGCGCTGGCAACTCACTCTCTCCAGATATGGGATTTGCTCCCCTCAGAGGATGCCACTTACTTTTGGTTATCCCCCTTTGCTTATTTAACTCTCAGAGTTGGGTTCCAGAAGGCGCTGGCAACTCACTCTCTTCAGATTTGGGATTTACTCCCTTCAGAGGATGCCACTTACTTTTGGTTATCCCCCTTTGCTTTCCTACACATTGGTACACCAGTCTGAGCATAACCCTTCTCGTTGGGCACCACTGTCATGGGGTTGGGGTCCACTACCCCACTTTTCTGGGTTGGGTGACACAGTTTCCTTCACTTGCAGCCTGTCTGAATCAGTTCTCTCTCTAGCTGATTCAGTCTGGCAAAGGGGACAACACTTTTGTCACCCAAGCTCCAGAAACCTCCTGCTCACAGACTCTTTCTCTCTGGGTTCACAAGTGCTTGAGGGCACAAGACACTCAGACCGTGTTTCCCAGTGTGAGATGACAGAAAGTCTTCTTAGTAAAGAAGAAAGTTTTTTGATTACATAAACAAAGATAATTTGAATGCAGAGTGGCAATTAAAACAAAAGTAAATAACACAATTCTAGTCTGTACTGAGAAGGTCCCTAGTAAGATCTTATCCTACAAAAAGTCATGCACTTGAATCCATTTCTCAGCCAGATGTAGTGATGCTGGGCTTTGAGTTCTTAGAAGCAAAGTCTCTTCTCTCAGTACATTGCTTCAACAGGCTAGCTGACAGGCTCCTGCCCTTCAGCTATAATCCGAGACTCAGCGAGTACTAGGTTGAATGAGTTCCCAACTGACACTGTTCTCTATGGGTCCAAATGTCCCTTATAAGTCCTTTTGTGGGGGGGGAACCCTAGTTTCTTCTCGAGTCTTCAAGAAAGTCCTTTTGTTTTCCCCTCTTCTCTCCTGAACCTGTGGGCTCACTCACATATGCAGTTTCCTTTCATTTGCATTCTTAAAGCTGCTGTTAGATACACTCACACCTTTTGGAAAGACCTCTGTTTACATATCAATGCCCTTGGGGAGCTCCTATTTTGCTCCTATTTTGCAATGTCTCCTCTTTCACAATGTTACAGTAATGTTTTAACAACTCTCAGCTTGGCATCGTTTCACAGATTGGTTTCTATAACTTAATAGTACATGTTACAAACTGGTTTCTATAAATTAACAGTGCATGTATGTTACCTCCGGTCATGTGTGACTGTATGTTCCTTTGTGACAAACAATAACTGTATGAGAGATAACATGAGGGAGTAACATGTCACTACTCTAATTGTTCAAAGAACTAATAATAGTGTCCTACCTGCCATGACACAATACTCACGGAATGAGAAAACACACCATAATCATTGCATTGTCTTTGCTCTTTTCTAAATATACAGGGATCTACTCTCCACACAGGTACCTTCTACCCATGCCAATAAGGCCTCGGAAAAGACAGTTATCCACTGGTTAATCTGACCCTGTCCATTGCAGATTTGACTATATCAAACAAGGAATTTATTTATTTATTTATTTATTTAAACACATTTTGTTACCTCGCCTGTCCTGCTCCAAGCAGCTCGGGGCGGCTTACACATAAAAACAATAAAACAACAAGCTAAAACACCACAATAAAAGCAAAGGGGAAAACAATAGATCTCCCTCCCCCCCTCCTGAACCCACAACCCCCCACCCTAAGCCCCATCTACCCCGCCAAATGCCTGTCGGAACAGCCAGATCTTAGTCATATGCCAGGAGACATATTTAAAAGGTATGTTGTTCTTCTGAGGGGCTTGCACAAGCTAGTCAGAGGGAAATCAAACTACATCTGGCACAAAGAGCACCCTCAGTCAAGGATGTACAATGTTGCACCACTGGTTTTCTCTGGTCGAATAATATTTTGGAGATTCCTCAGCAAAGGTATCAGCAAAGAGGCCTCTCCATCAGAGCCAACAGTTTGAAATTGATGTCATGAGACAGAGTAAACTATCCTGGTTGTTTGTGTAAAGACTCACTGCCAGGGCTCTGCCTTCATGTCTAATTGCTGGCAGTACAAAGCCAGACAAGCCTGGAAGACTGGAAGTCGGGGTTATCCAATTGTTCCAGCAATTATGCAAAGAGCAGAATACACTGAACTGTTTAACTGACTGCATTGAGCTCACATGAACATTCAAAGCAAATATCAAATTCATTGAATTAGCACATTTGTATTTGCGACTTCTAAGCAACTTTGGAGACTAGGTGCTAAAATGTCCATCTTCATCCTATATCAGTAAATAGGAATCTTCAGCCTTTAATGATGACCAAAAAATTAAATAATAATGACTAAGAACAAAAAAAAATCATTCCCCTCCCCCCGCTTTATTTCCTGATGTATGAAAGTGTTAGGTCACAGAATCAGACAGGGTGGAATGAACATTAACTCCCCAAAAGTTAAGCCAGAAAACAAGGTTTAATAATCATACTAAAACCATCCCATGCACTTCTTATAATGTATAGGAGATTAATCCACATATTAATTGCCACAGGTGGGGATAGAGGTGATTTATTCCTCAGGGGATGAATCTTCACTGTCTGCCTGGTTAGGACACTGCATTGTTCACACACGCACACACACACACACACACATACACACACACACACACCAATACAGAATAATGGGATACTTATTAGTGGCCATTGCAGGATGCATGGTAACTTTTAAAACAGGCAGGGAACATGGGAACAGTTAAGATATGCAAATGTAAACCCCGAAATCAAAGAAACAGATGGGAGGAGAGTCTTGTATGAATACAGAATGAAAGCAAAAAGCCTCTTGCAGAGCTGTACAGTCAACAGTCCTCAGGATTTAGGGTGTGCAGTCACATTACCACCCATCAGGCTTCATGGTAAGGCTATCTCCCACACTGGGAAAGAAAGGGCAGGGGGGAAATGTCCAAAGAAGAAAGAAAGTGTATAGTGGCTGGCTGTTTTCCGTTGGCCTCCTCCTGCTCCAGAGTGCAGGAAGGGTGTTCTCCTGCCAATTCTCACCCAGGAATCAGAATTCCCCCACCTTGTTGGCATCAGGGGAACAGCTTGCAATTAAAAAGGGCAAAAAGATTTAGCAAAAAAAACAAAAAACCACCCCAAGATTGCTGGACCCAAGCTCAACACAGTTCACTACCAGACCTGCGGAGGGTGGGGTGGATACCACAGGCCTTTCCCTCAGTCTACCTTCCTCTCTCTTTCCCCTTCTGAGTTGGTACCTGTCTTTTTAAAACAGGTTTTCTCTACCACCCACTTCAGACAGCTGTAGTAGGATAGGACTTCTTCAGCCCACAGCAACTCATTGCTCCTCTCATTGCTCCTCTGTTGCATTATTAACCCCTTCATGGGTGGGGTGAGTTCAGCTTGGTTCCTCACACATTTCCTTTGGTTTGGTCATGCACAAAGGGAAGAATAAAAGGAATAGTGGAGGAAACCTTCTCAGCTACAAGAGTGGAGTGTTCAGGCAGGAGGTCAGTAGTAACATGTGGACCTGGCAAGTGCTTGTACCCAGGATCTCCACCCCTTACCCAATCATATAATTTTTAGTCATTATGATTAGTGTGGTGAATGCTCATATTTATATATTTTCAAATGTCAATGCTATCATCTTCTCTTGTGCTTAATTACTTCTTGGGTTTCATTTTGCATGCATAATTCTATTTTCAGTTCTTTGTCTGACATGTATAATCCAACCCATTTAAGGTAATTTTAGTTAACAGGAACAGCAACATAAATTCCTTTCTGTGAGCCAGATTCTTACATCCTCCCCTATGCCTTCTTATTCCATCAGGAATTATGAAGAACAATTCATGGTGAACATTAGTATCTTATTCCCTATATCATCATTGATGTTCTGAGGCTGAGTCCATCAGCAGCCTCTGAAGGGCTAACAGACCCAGTCAAAGGAGCTCAGACGGTTGGACTGACTTAAGCTGTTTCCCCTTTTGGTATCTGATTAGGTAAACCTCAGACCAGGAAAGGAAATAGAAGGGCATGGTATGCCCACATAAGCCTAGCAGAAAGATGTTTGCAAGAGGAGAGAAAACACAGACCCAAGGGTGTAGCTAGGTGGGAATGAGCTTTGGTGCAGAAGATAGAATGGACCCACACTCCAGTGTGCATATGCATTCTACATGAGTGTGGGCCCTCCGGGTGTATAGGTCCTGGTGTGGCTGTGCCTGCTGCACCTATTATAGCTAAGTCCCTGCAGAGATCATAAAGGGGATGAAAGGCAGACTGCGTCACCTCTGGGGATTCAGAAAGGCACACCAACCAGGAAGGCCTTGGTGGAAACAAGGAACTTCTGCAAAGACGTGAACTCAGGCTTCCAGACTAGAGTGTCTGGAAAGTGAGACCCCGAGACAAGGAACTGACTGGGTTGAGCAGCCTGATACGGACTCTTCCAGGCTGCTAAGCACCACCTGGTAAGGCAAGCCCTAACGTTTAAGGTAAAGGACTGAGAGACTGAAGCCTTCAGGAAGTCTAGACATAAGAGGATGGCCCAGAGCAGGGTGATGTTATGTGTGTCACAGAATAAATAGTCTTGAGGGGAAACATGAGAGAAATTGTTTTAATCCTGTACTTCCTTAAGGAGAAATTCAGGAACAGAAAGATAAGGGTGATTGCCCCAGTGAAGGTGATACTTGATACAATGCAATCCCATTAACTCTACAAAGGTCAAGGTGAGACCAGCCTTTACATTTTCCTTTCCCTCACCCCAAACTAAAACAATAAAAGTTCCTTTGAGTTTTCTATTCTATACAATATTTACTGTTTTAACCATTATCATTGGAGAATTGAAACAAACCTGTTTCTTATATTATTTCCTCCCATTATGTGTACAAATTCTTTTGTTGTGTTAGAGTTTTTTCTTTAGGACTGAACCGCTGGCACTGATTTTGTTTAAAAACTTAGCATTACAAAAATATCTTTCAGGTGTCAGATGGATGGAAAGAAAACATATAAGAGTTACACGAACTTTGCAAAAGATAGAGACCAAGCAGTTCAGATGGTATCTAACTTTTGAAAAACGTACATTTGAAAAATGTACATCTTGGTATTGTACGGTATGCTCATATTTTCCTTGATGCTATCTGCTTGATTCTCTTACAAAGATTTACTAAGATGTTTCTGCTATCACCCCTTCATCTCCAAATTCAGATTGTCACTGTTAAGGTGTGACAGTCCATGCTGGAGATACACATTTATAGTCATAGTAAAAAGAAATGTTATGAGGTGAATTAAATATCAAAGTAGTTTCAGCATAGGACCAGAAAGTGAATATGGTTAATTGGCAATGTTTGTAACTGGGGAGATGTTTCCATCAGGTGCAGGTAAATGTTTTGGATAAAAATTCCATAGATTAAAAAATATGGCAAAAGATTCTGAACTACTGAAATCCATGTGAAACTTTTCACTCACTTCAACATTAGTGCCTCTTCATTCCCTGCATATAAAGCAGGACTCATAAATGATGCATCCACCATTCATCGGGCAGGCACAACGTGCACATGCTGACCAATGGGAAGTGTTTCATTCGAGCAATGACAAAAGGGCCCTAATGACGGCCATTAGGTGTCAGATTCAGATTGTGTGGAATCTCACACTCATTAGCATGCAACCCGAATGTATTTTAAGCCTTCCCCTACGCCGCGTCCAGCCTGAAGCTCCAATTGGTAGAGACACTGGGATTGACTTAAATGAGTACATGGTTGTGCGGTTACTATTAGCCAAGTAGTTTCTGGGACATAATCTCTCATTATCAGGAACTGGGAGTGAACAACCAAAAATGGATCACTCCATTATGACCTGTTGGGGACTTCTCCACACCGACCGAGAATGGCCACCACTGTCGGAGACAGGTTGCTGGACTCAGTGAACCATTTGTCTGATCCAGAATGGCACTCCTTATCTGTGACTGACCATCTAAAATATTTTTTAAAAATTTTATTTAACTTTTAAATTAGTAGCAGACATAGCAGCAGTTCAAACAACAGTGTAGCTCTTCCCCCTACAGGTCAATCAAGCTGGCAGAGCAACAGTACACTCCTGTATCACAAAACATAACCCATGAAAAGCACAAATATAAACACAAACACAAATACTAGACCCTGCACACAGCCTTAACTCACACAGAGCACTATTGACTTCAGTGGGGTTTTCTTGACCCTACCCACACAGACTAGCTTTCAGAATTAGGGACTTAGTTCTGAATAGTGAAACTCTGCATTCCTGAAAGCCCAAAATGTAGCTAAATAGCCTTGTTCCTCATATCCTGTATGTGGGCTTGTAGAACAGTCACTTAATACTGAGTAAGTGACTTCCTGCCAAGTTGCATAATATGCTTGTAATTGTTTAATAGTTATAAATCAAGCTTTGTGCATGTCCCAAACAGAGTGCAACTAAAGTGTTTTACGAAGAGCCTTCCCATTAGCATTGTTTGTAGGGCTGAGACAAGAGTAAGTGTTCTCGTTCAAAAGGGAAATACTGACCTTTCGGGAGTGCTTGCAAGTATTTGTTGGTACTTTGTCAGTTTCCATTGATTCAGTGCTTCTGCCATTTTTCCCCCCCCATAATGTTTTGTCACTTTCTGGGACTTTTCATCACTTTCTAGGAATTTTACAACAAATTTACAGCACTTTCATGGCAATCTCCGGCACTTTTTGGTGCTCAGACAGCATGTTATCTTCTACACCGCCCCCAGGGCTGCACATGGGACACACACAGGGCTTGGAATCAGTCTTTAGAAGTCCTGTTCAACTTGCAAAAAAATAATGGGAAATGGCAAAAACAGCAGGAAAGCCAGTAAATTCCCATCTCACACAAATCTCGGCAAATGTCCTGCTTATGACAGAAACAGCACTTGCCGAGATTTCTTGTTTCAGACCCTGGCTTAGAAAAAGAGGAAACGTCAAAGCAAATGTGAGAAAAAGCACAAAACCCAGAGAGCATATTTTGAAATGGATTTTGTTTAAAGTAGAATTGTGCCAACATTATCATTAATTATGGTTATCTAATGCTTGCTAAGCATCATGTATAGCAAGGACGGGGAACCGTAGACCCGGGGGCCAAATGTGGCCCTCGCCAAGTTTTTATGTGGCCCCTTTCAGTGCCTGGATCTGGCTCCTGAATCCAGTCTCTATCCCCAAGTACTGAAAAACTGAGCTCAGGATAATGGAGCAGAGAGGAGGGCATGCACACAAGGGTAGGGGACAGATCCACAGCACAGCTCCATGATCTGGGCCCTCCTTTTCTTTAATACACACATTAAGCGTCCCCACACCCAACCTCTATGTGGCCCTCACAGCTCGTACTAATTTTCAATGTGGCCTCCAGGACATAAAAGATTCCCAACCCCTGATGTATAGCATCACAAAAGACAGCTGATCCTGTACCTAAGTAGCGTGCAATAAAGTAGGAAGACCAAATGATACAAGAATCTGCTCTGAGACAGAGATCGAATGAATATCTGTGGAAACAAATAGCTCTGGTAGAATTTGCACAAACATGATGAAGCAAATAATAAATAGTTTTGTTTCTGTTTCATGGGGTATCCATTTTGGTAATTTTGGTTATTTCATTTCACTTATTGGATCATTTTGCTATTTGAGTTGCATCACTTCAGCAATGTTAGTGCTATTATACACATGCAATTGCCAATATGAAGTAAGCAAAATAATGGAAATGAAATAGCAAAAATAGACAAAGTAACCCAAATAGCAAATACTAACCCAACTAACAAAAGTAACGTAACCCAGCCAGGTAGGTCTGGGGAATGTAACCTCTTAGGCCACATTTACACCTGATGACTGCGTAGCTTTGAAACTGATGCGAGGCAAAGATGCGGCAGAGGGATGTGGCAGATGCCGGAAGTAGCGCCAGTGCGAACGGGGCTGTCAGGCACCTCCGGGGACGCCGGGGGAAGAGAGGGGCTGACCCCATGGGTCTGGTGCAGCTCCCTGCGCAGCGGGGGGGAGGGGACTCCTGAGGCTGCCACCAGTTCCCTGGAAGGCAGCGCCACTCCGTGCTCCTGTTGCCATGGCAGCGGACGCAGGCAGCGCAACCAAGGAACCAGAAGTTGCAGAAAACACCAGGAAGTATGGACATGCCAACGAGGTGCTGCTGGCCCCAACCAGGTGCTTGAAGAGCCTACATCCCACTGGGGATGCTGCAATACAGTCGTCTCCACCCTGGTGCTCGGAGCGCCTGAATGGGTGTGTGGCAGGTAGTTAGGATCAGCCCTGCCTTGTTAGCACTGCCGGTAATCAGGGCTTGGTGTCTGAGAAACTGGCCCTCTACTTGTGATGCTATCTTCTTTGCATAGTGTCCCTTCAGATAACATTCGGGCATTTGTGGTAGTGTGTTGTGTGGGAGTGAGGGACTGGCTGAGCCTGTGTGTGTGCCTTCCATGCTTCTCCTTTCCTGGGTCCTCAACTTTGTGTGTTAGTCCCATACTATCCTTGCTCCCCCTTAACCTGAGTCCCTTTCTTTCCCTTCTCCCCCCCCCCAAATCACCTCCCACCCCCTTAGAGAGAGAGAGAGAGTGTGTGTGTGTGAGAGAGAGAGAGAGGGAGGTGCTGCTCCTATTACCACTTCCCTATGATGATCTTCGACTGGGTTTCTTTCCACCCATTGGCCACTATAAGATCCCTGCATTAGGTGCAACCTACACCTAGCAAATCTGTGTGTGTGAGCTTCTTCGTCCTTTGTCCCCCCGCCCCCTCACTTCTTCTACAGGGCCTATCAGGGGCTCTGTCATGAGTTACTCATGGATGACAAGGCGCAAAAGCCAGCCCTGACATCCGCGAGTAATGTCGCAGCAGAACCCTGTTCGCAGGGTGCTACTTCCGACATCCGGCTCCTCCCTCCACCGCGTCTTTGCCTCGTGTCAGTTTCAAAGCCGCTGCTGTCATCAGGTATGAATGCGGTCTGAGAGTCAGGAGCTGGGAATGAACAACGGGAATGGATCACTCCATTGTGACCCGTTGGGTAATTCTTCCAAGCAACTGAGATTGGCCACTGTTGTAGACATTTGCTGGGGACTCGATGGACCATTGGTCCGACCCTCTATGGCACTACTTATGTTCTTAATGTGTAACCTGGCATAATAACCCAGATCAAGTTAACTGTTGGGTTTTATTGTGTTAGCCTTGCTTAATATTTGAATTGGGATCAATAAAACAGCAGTGTTTCCAACCACAATTTTGCCTCAGAGTCTTCCTTCCACAGTTGATCAACAATCTCCCATTCCCTTCCCAGCACCAGATTGTGTTTTCATCTTAACTGAGAGGAAACAAAAGGGAAGGAGCAAGGACCCTTTTCCTGTCATTCCAACCCCTGGGCCAGGGCCAAACACTGCACTCAAGGATGAGTTGGAATAACACTCTTCTTTCTCTCTTGACAAAAATTAAAGGGGATCTAATTAATTAGGTCTTCCAGTCCTCCTCAACCCCACTTAGCAGCCATCGGGGTCTGAGGAGAGCATACTACAGCACCTAAAAAAATAATTTTAAAAATGTGCATTCCCCTTGAAATACTGGGAACTCTAGGAAAATGGTACCAGCCAAGAAATACTCCTGGTCCTCCCCAAATAGACAGGACAGTCTTTTGTGATCCTTTGACATCAGGCACAATCTGGACCAAAGTGTCATGTTCATCTTGCCATTCATTGCAGGGATCATTTCATTATTTTTACATAAAATACTATGGTGGCCCCTTCTGCAATTCAAAGCTGTGTGATAGGTGTTTGGAGCTGGAAAGTTGCAAAAATCTCACCACATTCACACAATATTTCCAAGCTAATTTTGCAGTATCAAACGGTTCTGATGAGTATTCAGACAGTTAAGTTCTTATCTGAATAGAACAGTGGGATCTCTTGAGTATTTCCTACTTTTTTTCCCATGGGGAAGATTTATTTGGGAAGGTATTTTCATTTTATTACCAATTCCCACCCGCCTCTTAAGTGTGAGGAAACCAGGACAGAGTGAATGAGGGATTCCTAGCTGCCATATCCCATATATCTCAAAGCTTCCACACATTTTAGAGATTCTCCCCCCTTATCTCATGTCCCCCAAACATGCACAACGTTTAAACTCTGCCAGGAATCAACCAGTCATTTCCTTCTTCTTATAAACAATGTTCCATTCTAATCACCCTTGAAGCTATCTGTGCCAGTTCTCCAGGGACATCATCACATTTGCACTTTGATTAGCATGGTTTGGGTCCAGTAGATCAAGGATTTGCTAGTTCCTTACACAAAAGCTTCCTTTAAAACAAAAGCAACAACTGGCTGTGTCAGAAAGAGAGGGGCTTTTTGTGCATGTGTATGTAAGTGTGGGTGTGTGAATGAGTTCCACCAGAGTTGGCTGGCTGGCTCTAGGCCCAGATGAGAGACATTCATCTGCTTTGCATTACACCAAGTAATGATGAGCAACTGCTGGTGCCTGAATGCTGTAGCTGTTCATTGTCCTTTCAATGTGCACAAGTATGTCTGCACTGAAAAAGTAAACATCTCCTACTCCCATGGCTGGAATCAGTCACTACATCCACACACAACTCTCTAGGTCTAAACAACTTTTTTTTAATCAATATTAAAGAAGAATCCCTATCCGTCCCAGTTTCCAAGGCAGGAAATCATACAAGCTGGATAAATGTGAAACTTTTGTGTGACATTTTGGACCTAATGTTCAGCATAGCCTCAAATGCATCTCCATTTTAATTCCTGTAATTTAAATGCACAATTGTTATCATTTAACCACATCACAAACAGATTGCTCCTGCATATTAAGGTATTCCCAGATGTAACGATGGATGGATAATTGCAAACAATGGGAGCCAATGGATGGACAATTGAAAACAATGGGAGCCAATGGATGGACAATGTCCCCTGCTGCCCCACATCAGACTGACCTGTCCAGCCCATGGATGGACAATGGGAGCAAATGGATGGACAATGTCCCCTGCTGCCCCACATCAGACTGACCTGTCCAGCCCATGGATGGACAATTGGAAACAATGGGAGAAATGAATGGACAATGTCCCCTGCTGCCCTACATCAGACTGACCTGTCCAGGTCATTGGAGACAATGGGTGGACAATGTCCTCTGCTGCCCCACATCAGACTGACCTGATTCCCTACCCTCAGGGGGTATCCAGGCCATCACCCAGAACCCCTAGAAAATGCAGGACAAGGATGGACAAGTTTATCCTTTCTCAGGTTTGCGGTGCCCCCTCCTAACACTCTGTCGATGATCGTGTAGCCTTTTGTAACACCTTGTTGGCCAAGACCATTGACACAGTGGCTCCCAGGCATCCGCTGCCCTATTGGTTCTCCTGCAAGTCCCCTTGGTTTACTGAGTCCCTGCAGTGAATGAAGCCGATGAGTAGGTGGTTAGAATGACGGTGGCGCTGGACTTGCAATAAGTATGATCAATCACAGCATAAGAGCAGCTTGAGGGCCTATGCTGTGGCTGTGCAGGCAGCAAAGAAGCAGTTATTTGCTGCTCTCATTGCATCTACAATGTCACGTCCAGCGTAACCTTTCCGGGTGGTGAAGGGTTTGGTCAGTCATGCCTGCCTCCATCTGGACCTGGAGAATACAGTGACCGCTGTGACCAGTTCATCAAATACTTTGTAGAGAAGATCGCTCACATCCGCCACGATTTTGGTGCTACATTTATTGCAGAGGACCAAAATGGGGCTATGGATGTCCCATCCTATTCTGCTGGATCAGTTTCAGCTGGTTTCGCCTGCCGATGTGGAGTCCTTGTTGGGATCTGTTCGTCCCATCACTTGTGAGCAAGATCTATGCCCGTCCTGGCTGGTGAAGGCCAGCCAGGAGACATTAAGGCTGTTGGTCGGTGTGGTCAGTGCTTCCCTTCGGGAAGACAAGATGCTGTATTACCTGAAGGAGGCCCCTGCACAAGAAACCATCTCTTGATGTTGACTCCCTGGCCAGCTATCGGCCGGTCTCTAACCTCCCCTTTACTGTGGAACTCACTCCCGGAGGAGGTAGGCCCAGCTGGCGTCCACTCTCCTTTCATTTTTATGTATCTGTAAGACCAGGCTGTTCCGTCAGGCATTTGGCAAGGGGGAGGAGTACTGTGGGGGGTAGGTGGTTGTAGGTGGGGGGGGTTATGCTCTTTTAAAAAAAATCTGATTTGTATTTTTCTATTGTTTTTATAATGTTTTTACTTGTCAGTATTTATTTTCTGTTGTAAGCCGCCCCGAGCTGCCTTGCTGTCAGTAGGGGCTGGGTAGAAATGTTAAATGAACTAACCTTAACTAATGCCTGGTTTGTCCGATTGGGGGGCTCCTCGCTGCTTTCTCAGTCAGTTCTTTTCCATTCTTGCACCATGTCCATTCAGGCCTGCTTGGTCTCTCTCAAGCTTCTTACCTGCCCTTGCTTTCCCTAACCCCGGACTGAGATGGGATGAGCAGGGCTGCACACTCTCCGAGAGCATCCCCACTCCCTGGGTGCTCTGCGAGCAGAGATCTTGGCCCCGGCTCACCTTGGGTCCTACTCCTGAGCCAACCCAGTCCGTTTATAAAGAGAGAAAGGCTAGACTGAGTCCTAGTTACCCTCTGCCCGCAGAGCCCACCATCTCTCATGCTTGTGTCTGTGTCAGCAGTGAATTCCAGATATCAGCCTAGTACCCATTCCCCCGGTACCTCTGGAGGCTGGAAAATCCCTCCCTGGACTTGCCTGGCCTGATTGCTTGTAGATTTATCCAACCACCCCCTCCCTGACCACCCCTTCCCCTGACTCCTAGCTGCCTTGAGCTGCTGTCGGGAGGGGAGGGGTAAAAATCTAGAAATATATATATAATAGAATAAATATAAATATTATGGTGACTAAATCAAAGTGGGGCGGTTGTGGGATCCCAAAATCCCTATTTTTGGTCCTTGCAGGACTGGCACACAGCTGCCCCTGCCACCACCTTCCATGTCTCCAGCCACCGATGCCACTGTCACATATGTCCCCCACCTCTGATGATGCTGCCGCAACCACCCCTGACTGCTTGCCTAACACTTCTTTTGCTCTGCTCTGCTCTGCTCCCAACTGCTGCCGCCAGCGCCAGCTTCTTCTGTGTGTGGCCATATTCAAATTGCAGTGCATGTGCGAAGACTCAAGGGCGCTACCCCTCTTTGTGGGAGTTTTCCAAGGCTCTGTCCTGGGCCCTCTTCTCTTCTCCCTTTACACTCTCTCTCTGGGTAAACTCATTGAAACCCACAGCTTTCAGTATCACCTGTATGCTGACAACATGCAACTCTGTCTCTCCATCCCCATGCTCTCCCTTTCCGTCCAGACTCGTATTGCTGACTGACTTGCTGACATCTCTGCCTGGATGTCTCATCACTAACTCAAGCTTAATATGGTGAAGAACAAACTCCTCCTCTTTCCCCTGAAACCTGCCCTTTCCTCTTTCCTCTCGATTTCCATTGAGGGTGTCACCATCCAGCCTCTCCCCCAGGCTTGCAGCCTTGGATTCATCTTTGACATTCCTCCCTCTCCTTTACATCTCAGATCCAGACTTTTGCCAAGCCCCATTCTGAGTAGCAGAGTCCTGTCCAGGGATCACACCCTGTTAGAGTCTGTGCCTGAGTCATTCTAGTATGTCTCAGATGGTGACTGTCCATTTAAGCAGCCTCTCCCTTCCCTGTGCCCATGTCCTTTTGGTGGGTGCAGTGGCCAGATCAGCTGCACTCTGGCATCAATTGCTTCTGCCTGGTTTCCAGTGATACACAATGGATTAGAGACTACCCAGTGGGGGGTAGTTTCCCTTTAAGGCACCAGGGCCCATTCACAGTGGGCCACACCCCATTTCAATGAAAGATCATAGGGGTTGGTGAAATGAAGATCTCTTTTCAAATCCTCTTTAGCTATTAGCACAGTGTTCCCAGGAGTCTGAGAAAAATTATTGGTTGCTGCTGATACTTTTCAAGTGCTCTTTGGAAGCAGAATTTCCACCTAATAAGACCCTAGTAGGTTTACCAACCCAGACGTAGGCAGCATGCAGTCAGTCAACGCTCTGTACATGACTGGTAAAAACAACTGACCTTTCCTTGGACCAAGTGCTGCCAATTCTCAGGAGAGAAAACCTGGATGAAGGTAAAATAATCTCATTTCCTCCAGTGCAACCCAAGGGGGGTGACATTTTTGTTTACTGTTCTTCCTCGCCTGCAGCTGAGCACCAGCTTGACTGTCATTTTGACGAATACAGATGTATCTCCTAAGGGTTAAATTTGCATCATGGTCATTCACATTCCTCCCATGTAATTAAAAGGTACTATCACCTGAAGGATCCAAATGGGACTGGGAAAAACTCATTGCCTGGTTTTAGAAAATATGTTTACTGTCTTAGGGAGTCAACAGATTGCAAAAAGTTGTATCTCATTCCCTACTTGGGTGATGAAACCCTGTACTAGCCTACCTGTCATGGTAACTTGAAATGCAGCAATAAGCCTTTTGTTGGTACTACGAAACAGGCATTTGATGAAATCAAAACTGCTGCACTGGCACATAGTCAATGAGGCATATAAACATTTGCAGAGTGTGAGATCTCTTGACAGTTGCAACAAATATATGAGAGTTTAGTTTAGTTTAGTTTAGTTTAGTTTAGTTTATTAGGCTCTAGCTTTCACCATGGCCGAAGGAGAACAAAAAGGACAATACTTTGATAATGCGACAAACGCCAATACATCAAAAGTAACGTCTCACATTTTAGCCAGGTACATACTGCCGTATGATACCTTCACTATACACACTTCATACTTTCTAACCAAACCGGAAGGGAAATCATAAGGTCCATGAATATTTTCCATTCCGATTTACCCTCTTCCTCTCTGTTTTCTCTCAAATCTTTGCACCAATTTGTTACTTACTTTTGCCACAGCGGAGCTCAACCGAAATTAGATAATTAACAATAAAATTCCTATATACCATACGTCTAAAACAAATATACAATAATAAAATATGAACATAAAATAATACAGAATGCCGATACTGGTAAATCCGATACCGAGGAGATCCGATACCAATAAATCCAGTATCCGGTATTCTCCCCGGTGTCCCATCCCTACTTAGCATGTACTACATGCAGTCACATTTCATTTATGAGATTAGAAGAGCATGTTTTGGCCTTAGCAATTATTTGCTTAAGGAGAGATTTTCCCACCTGCTGAAGAACCCTGGGGAACTTCAGTTCCCACAGTTTCATCCTCTTGAAACAATAATTGACAGGATAAAATCTAGCAATCACCCACCTGCAAAAGGGGTAGAGAAGAGAAAAGGTTATTGAATGACTCAAACATCTCTAGCACGATTTTGCAAAGACTCTGGAGATGTCACCCTCTGCTGTCAGTCATCTACTTTTACTGTAAGGGATGCTTATGGGTCAAATATGCAAGCTGTGAAACTACACCTCAAGCCTGCAGTCTGTTCCTGTCCCAGTACAGGTCGCTGTTACCGTATAATTGCAGTGCAAATGTCAGTTGGTTGCACAGAATGAGTTGATAAGAAATCGTACTCACTATCCATGCTCCTTAAAAGGAGAAGAGGCAGAGTCACCAAAACCGGAAGTAAAAAAGGAAAATAGTGGGACTACAATTATACGGTTATCCCTGCACCAGATTCCATTTTGCATGTCTCTCAGGATGAAAAGTCTCTCCTATGTAGTCCTAGAGATTACTGGTCTGTAGTTTCCAGGATCACCTCTGGATCCCTTTTTAAATATCGCAGTTACATTTGTCACGCTCCAGTCCTCAGGTACAGTGGCAGATTTTAGCGATAGGTTACAAACTCCTTTTGTCTCTGATCTAACAAAGTATGTAAGCATGTGCTGAAGTATTTTACTAGATCCTGGAGATGATTAGTCTTCACCATTGTCAGTAGTCTTTGGCCATATTAATGTGAATGAGACCTGCTCACATAAGTAGCATTTTGCAGATTGAGGTCTGAAGACAGATAAAGATATATACATATACTAACTTTTGAATAAGTGAGAGGATCAGAAGGTTCTGACACTTGCTGCTACTGCTGGAAAATGTAAAATGATATCAAGCCCAAGGAAACACAAACAGCTTCTGTTCAATATAGTGAGACATAGCAATTTGAAAAGCTTTTACAACATTGTCAAGAACTGTGTTGTGTGACATCAAGGAAAAAATAAAACTCTCACATTCTTATACTCCCCTCCCCCCGCACCCCCCCACCCCATCCTAAGCTCGGGGGTGGGTGACTTCAAATAACTCACTGGAAACTTACTAATTATTAAATTACATTTGATTCTGAGAAGAAGCAGAAGCCTTACTAGGGAAATTGTGAGGTATAGGGTATGTTGGGGAAGGGGAAGGAAGGAGGCTCCAGTGGCAAGAAGCACTTGCTGAGTAAATCTCCCTCAGGGTCTTAATTGGCCTTTGGAATATATATATCCCCATCCTAGATCATCACTGGAAAGCAAGGTGCAATACCAGCCTCGAAGGCATGTGTGCCCCACACATGGCGTACCACACAAAAACGCCAACCATCCAAACTGGGGCCAGGGCCAAGGGTGTTGGGAATGGGAGAGGCATGTAGGGAAAGGGGGCATGCGAGGGATCACGGAAGGAAGGGAGAGAAGGATAGGACACACATTCACGGGGTTAACCAGGACACATAGATGATTAACTGTAGGGGGGGTCACCGAACAGGTTCAGACACTCACTCTACACACAGTACTCACACCGCACACTCCACTTGCCCAGTCTCTTGCACATGCTTTCACCCCCCTCTCTCTCTCTCTCTTCTCTCTCACAACGTCACCACGCTAAGCTCCAAGGGGCCAGTCTCACAGGCCTAGGCACTGATTACCGACAGTTAGGAGAGCTCAGCCCACTCCTTTTATTCTCTGAGAGCTGCAGTGCCCTCTGATGCAATTGCTCTGAGCACCAGAGCTGTGTTGTGTGAGGGGGGGTGTGGTTTCCCCAGCTGAATCAGGAGTGACTGGAGGGGGCGTGGTGCTTCCTGTTGTGCCACCTTCACTGCCAGTGTGGCCTCCGGATCTACAGCAGGAGCTGCTCTAAGCGTGTTGGGGGTTGTGCAGTGGCTGCGGGGTGTCCCCTGAACTGGCCAGGTACGTAAGCACCCACGGGTCCCTAGACGGACCTTTCCCCAGATCCTCAGGCGCGGCAGGGCCGGCCTGACAGAAATGCAGTATTCATGTAGAAATTCAAAACCATTGGCTCTAACGAAACAATGAAACCACATTTCCACAAATCTGATTATTTATCTGTTTTAGAATACCAACTAAGCCCAATGCTGGCAATGTATTGACTCTATAGGAAAGAAATTCTGAACCACATAAAAGAAAATGTTCTTAGGGAATTTTCTAACAGGAATTGAGAAAGTTGGCAAAAAGCAGCAATTGCTGCTATTCATCAGTACTTTTGAGACATTAACAAGTCATGAAAGTTTAAATTTTAAAATCTTATGCTTCGGGGTTTAAACCAATCTTCAACTGTTAGGACGTGGAAAAGAAATCCCCAGGCACTAGATTATCCCACATCTGCATTATTGTGTGGTTTCTTACATCTTCCTCTGAAGAATCTGAAAGTGGCCACTTTCAGAAACACAGTGCTGAACTAGATAGGCTAGTGGTCTGATCAGAATAGTAATTCCTTAGTCCCTGTGTTACATAGACAGAGATCCCTGAGGTTAATAACACTGCATCTGCTAATTTCAGGTTAGCTAGTATCATCTTACATTATAATTTACAGTTGACTGCAGTTATAAAACTTCAGTGCGGCAAATACACCAACCAAGGATTTCTTTCATTACAAAAAATGACACATTACATAAAATGATAAAACTCTTACCTTGCAAATACGGGGGCATGACATCAGTATCGCTAAGTATACACCTTTAAACTGGCATCCCTTCTCTGTGAAATTGTTTTCTTCACATGCCCTCCCAAATCTAGCCTTCAAATGCCAAAAGCCAAACAATGTTCTTATGTTCTTAATGTCTTCTGGAATTTTGTTAAACATAATGTGCTAGATCTTCAGGTCCAGATTTATGGACCAGATCTTCACCTACTACCATTAGCTAATACCTAATGCTCAATCTGCCCAGTGTCTTGTAATGATCTTGTAATCCACTTAATGGTATGTAAGACAACAGAACCATACCATTTAGTAAGTGTATGAACACATTACAAATAATAGAATATGTATAGACATAAGAATATAACCCAATGAAAAAAACCAACTATTACTGTGAATCTGTTTGAACTAGTGATCTTTAAAGTGACACATTTCAATTGGAAATGAAAGATGCCACATTAACACCTCCAGAATAGAGCTGAAATGGGTAACACATCTGCTACCAGTGAGCTACCTGCAATTTCGGGCAGTCTATCAGGGGTCCAATCAGTACCCAAGTAATAGCCAAAATAATACTGGGTATTATGGTTACCAAGTTACTGATTTTCTGTTTTACCAACTGATTTCGATAACAGAAAACCAGAAAATCAGTATCAGGAAACTGGAAATTCAATACCAGGGACAAGAAATTCGGTACCGGAAGTCAGAAAATTGGTACTGGAATCGGTAAATCAGCTAGTGCATCAGGTACCAATCAGGTACCGATTAGTACTCAATGTTACCAGGTCAGGTCCCATAATTTTGACAGGTATACTTGTTTTTGTGGTTACTCATTTTAGCACTACACTAGAACAGTAGTTCTCAAACCTCTTGCTAGCTTTCCCCCTTTTTGAAATTTATTTCTAATCTAATTCCAACCAACAGCAAAGACATAGAAAGAATACCATATGTGATTCAGGATTGTGACCCCCATCTGCAGATGGGGTGACTTCACTTGGAGTTATAATTATGACCTATATTTTGGAAACATCTGCACTAGGGAAGGAAGCCCTCTTTTCATCTGCATAACCATACCAGTGGCAGTTACTCATGACTTACACTTGCTTGCTAAAGTTCTTCAACACTGATCAGGATGAATTGTCTTTCAAGACAGACAACCCAATCTTCAAAATACTCCACTGATACAAGCACCACTAAGGTGAATGAGGCTAGTGTTGGCAGAGCACGTCAGTCTTCCATCTCTGCCACATACACCTCCATTCAGCCGACAGATGGCAACAACATTCAGTCATTAGAAAACTAGACTAGATACAAACTGACAACCTAGAAGCGAAAGGTTTCATACCTTATTACGCCATTCAATACCACGAAAAGTGACAGAGTTTATAGATGTTACAAAGAAGACAAACAAAATTATTTTGGGGTCATATGTTCAGGAGGTCTGTGTCCGACGCATTTTTCTCATATTAAAGTTCAATACACCTACTCAAATAGATTGAGAGAAGGAAAATGACAAGCTCAAAAATCACAGTGGATGTTTGGATCTATGCAATACTCCAAACACCAACACACATTGGATATAGAACATTGAAATTAAATCATTGATCATTAGAATAGGGACATTATAATTTAGTGTTTTCATTTACAGTCTAAGAGTGTCCGTGACAGAGCTAAAATAAAGCCTGATTAAATATCTAAATGGTTCATTTTACATGAAGTAATGCTTGTTGTATGTTGTTAAACAGTTTACACTCCTAGGTTTACACTGAGCTATAATTAGGTACATTAATATTTATTGTTGGCCTGGCTAATTGTTTAATATGGCACATGGGATTTTTTTGCATTTTGATTGGGAAAGCAAGGATGTTCTTATTTCCATTCTTCCCATTAGCCATATTTGAATACCCTTGAGTCCTAGTCACCAGTACAGTTTGACCAGATAAATCTGTGCAAAACAGAGCTAAGTAATCAGCTGAGGGAACTATCAACCCGTTACACAGGCTTGTAAATCTGTGTGTTTGACACCATTAAGGATGATTATGAAAACAAGAATATTTTATAAACAAAATGTGTGCGCCATAAAATATGTAAAATAATAGTAGCACTTTGCAAATGGATGTGATAAAACCAACAAAAACGGTAATCATGGAATCACAGAACTGTAGGGCTTGAAGGGGCATCAGTCCAACTTAGTAATTGTGTGTGTATGTTTTAAAATATCAATTACAGACAGCATCACCTTCATTTTTTGTGCCTTCAAAAAGCAGGAGTGTCTAAATAGTCTAATGAAGTTGGTCCTGAACTATAGGCCATGGACAACAAGGTTGTAGGGATGGGCGAACAGATCACAGTTCAGGTTTGGCCGTTCGGTTCAGTTGCATTCGGTTCGGGCGTTCAGGGCATTCGCCGAGTTTGGGTTTGGCCGTTCGGTTCGGTTCGGTTCAGTTCGGCCGTTCGGAAAAAGTATCACGAGAGCCCGTGATCGCACTGGAAACCGGAAATTCGAGTGCGTGCAGAGCTGTGTGTCAAGAGAGTGTGTGTTTGGCTGGGTGGCTGTTCGTTTTGTGTGTTTTGGCTATTTTGGTTGGGTTTGGCTGTGTTGTTTGGCTGGTTGGTGAGTGCTGCTGTGTGGTGGGTGACTGTGATTTTTTAAAATCACACAGTGCTGATTACCGGGCTGGGGGCCAACTTTCCGCTCGAGGAGGAGGAGGAGGAGAAGGAGGAGGCCGCTGCCCCTAGATCTCCGGTGGTGGTGCCCAGCTCCCCGAATGAGGAGCAAGTGACAGGCTCAGGAGATGCTGCCAGGTTTGTAAACTTTTTTTTTACTTTGAGGACAAGAAAGGCTCTATCCGTTAGAGCAAGCTCACTGGCGTGCAGGTGGGTGCCTGGGTGGTGGGCATCAGTCAGGCACAAACAGTGGGCAGCATCAGCAGGTGGCAGCGGATGTCTGCCACAGAGAGAGAGAGGGTACTGTAATGTGGGGGGCTCTGGCACGAGCAGCACCCCCACCCAAACATGTGCCAGGCTAGCAAGGGTCTC
>QEPC01009342.1:4184011-4194519 GCA_003113815.1 Sphenodon punctatus | reverse complement strand
CCCCCCTCCCAGGGAACCCAGGAGCCCTGGATCCCAGCCCTGCTACTCTAACCCACCCCCGCTCCTCCCTCCCCCCGTGTGCCTGCACTCCCCCCACCCCCATCTCGGGCCCGCAATTTATTTACCAACCATGGTGGGGCTGGGTCCTGACCTCTCCTCGTCCTCAGCACCGCCGCCTGCATCCAGGGAGGGAGATTCTGCATCCAGCACGGAGGGAGGAAGGGACTCGGGGAGGCTAAGAGCTGCGCGCGTGTCAGCAGCTCCCAGCCCCCTGCACAGGCTGAGACCCAGCCTGTGCAAGGGCCTGGGAGCTGCTGACACACGTGCAGCTCTTAGTTCATACCAGGGGTGCCTCTATTGGGTGCCCCCGTATTAACGTTCCCCCTGCCCGGCCCCTGCAATGAAAGAGTGCCCCCTGTGGCACTGTTCCATTGCAGGGTCCCTTTATGCGGAATGGACGGCGTTTCTAGCCGCCCACTCCACATAAAGGGAGAATGCCTCCCTTTTGACCCTGAAGGCTTCCTTAGGAAGCCTTCGGGGGGGGGAGGGGGAGTTACCAGTTGTGTGCGCACGCGCACACACAACCAGTCAGAATGTGCGGAGCCACTTCGAAGAACTTTGTTTAGAGAGGCAGAAACCTTCAGAAGGATAGTGACAAAGTTATGCCAAGAATTAATCTCATTCTGTTTTGTTTCACTCTTCCCTCAGCAGCCTATCATTCATCTCCTTCAGAGAGGCCAATGACATGTTTTAGTCTATCTTTTGAAAATGCCTCTTCATATAGCTGGGGGGATGCCATGGAGGTTTTATTAATGGCATGGCTTGTCTGAAAGTGCCTATCCAGATCATGCATCACTTAGTAGTGTCAAAAATGAACTTATAAACACACATGCTCCATTAACTACTAGTGGAGAGGTGTAACTTAACATACTACTATACATCAAGCAGTACTCATGCAGAGTTCGCCTTTTTTCTTGGGGGGGAAAGGTGGATTGGCTTGCCCCCTAACCCCGAGGAGACATCTGGCCTGGATGGCCCTGCACAGAACACAGGAGTGGGTGAGGAACAACCCTGGGACCCTCTGACTGAACTATCTCCCCACCCCCATCTGTTGCAGAGGAAGAGGGAATGGGGCCAAGGATCCAGAAGTCCCCGGACGTCCGACTCGGTCGGGGGTGAAGAAAAGCAGCGCAGTTCTCTGCTCAGCCACCGCAGATGCATCGGCAGCACTCCCTCCCAGGACTGCGAGGGTTGGGAGTGGGAGACTTTGCCCCTACCCCCGAGGAGACATCTGGCCTGGCTGGCCTGCACAGACTGCAAGAGCAGGTGAGGAACAACCCCAGGCCCCTGTGGCGATCCCTCTGGACTCTGAGACTTTTCACTGCCACCAGCCCATTACTCCTCACTCCCCAAGGGTCCACAGGCCTGAACCTTGGTCCGGGTTTGTTCTCTCTCTAGTGGTGTTTCACCTTTTCCAGACCTGGTTCCTGATGGTGATCCGCTATTAGCAGCATTGTAGCCAAGCAAGGGTGAGGCAGATGGTAGCCCAGCCTCCAGGTTAGGTGTAAACACAATTAAATTTATTATATATAAAGAACAGGTAACAGTTCAGGTTTCAAGTTCAGATAACAGATAAGATCGATTCAAGAAAAGTCACAGCTCCTATAATCCCTTCTGCCCTCTCCCTCCTTCAACAGTCCATCGTGGTCAGTTGCTCTTTTAAAATGCAACCACCACTGTCCAGACCGGCTTAACATTCCAAAACTGTCCCATCCCCCCAACAACCAACTATGGATTCCTCTTTTCCCCAGTGTTCTTATGTAACCGCCCTCCTGACTGAACTATCTCCCCCGCACCCCTTCTGTTGCAGAGGGAGTGGGGCGGGGCCAGGGATTTCCCTCCCCACACTTCCGGCCTGGCTGGGGGTGAAGAATAGTGGTGCATCACTCGGCAGCACACCAAAGGGCCGTGCCCAAGGGGCCCTTGTGTGTGACCCTTGGCGGGAACCAGGCAGCTTGGGGAGGAGGAGCTTGGTGGTGCCAAAAGGAGGGGTAGATTGGTGGATGCATTGCTTTAACTGTGTGCTGGTGGGGAGGGTATGTTATTGGGTGGGGCTGGGATAGGGGAAGGTAAGGGGGTTAGTATTTATTTATACTTGGTTAGTTATTGGGGATGGTGGGGTAGTAGAGGGGAAGTCATGTCCACTGGTGACAGCATTTGCCATGGCCTTAGGGGAGGGGAGGGGTGCTCTTACCGCCTGGTGAGGGTGGTAAGGGGGCATTATGGGTTTTTTTCTCAATTGGGATGGGGGTATGGGGTGGAAGGGGAGAAGTGTCCCCCCTGAAAGGGAGGTGGGGAGGTTGGAGAGATGAGTGATTGGGGAGGAGGTATCCCTCCCCACCACCCTGGCAGAACATTGACCCAGGGGCAGGGCTGGAACTGGGGGGCTGTGCCAGGGAGATGCAGTGATTGGGGTCATCCTGAGGTGCAGGAAGCATGGTCCTTGGGGGGGGTATTGTCATCATGAGTTGAGGGTCAGGTTAGGGTTGGTTGGTGCCTGTCCCTCTCTCCACTCCCCTTGTTTTGGGTAGTTAGGAGGCCGAGGTTCTTGGGGCCTCCGGCCTGGTGCTGATGCTGCTGAAATGCGAGGTCGGTAGCCAATAAATCTTCCATCATCCACAATGCAGTCCTGTATTGGGCTGCCAACCTTGTTTGCATTACAGAGACCTGATTGGACGATGTGTTGGACCAATTTTGTCTGACCTTGTTCCAGTTGGATACTCTGTACAGTATCAGCCCAGGCCAGAAGGATGGGGGAGGGGGAAGACGTAGCTATTATTTTCCAGGAGAGTTTGCCTGTTAGGAGGTTTTTGGTGCATACTGAGTCCAGAATAGAGGACCTCCATCTTGTGGTTGATTTGGTGCGGGACAGATTAGCGATCCTGCTGGTCCACCATGAACCACACTGCCCAGCAGCTTCCCTGACTGCTCTAGCTGCCCTGATCCCAGGATTGGTCTTGAGGTCAAAGGTTATTGTCTTGGGAAATTTCAACATCCACATGGAGGCCAGGCTGCATGGTGCAGAGCTGGAGTTCATGGCTGCCATGGCAACCTTTGGCCTGTCCCAGGTGGTAGTGAGGGGGGGCATACTCTGGACTTCATGTTCTGCACTGACCTTGAGACAGGGCCCCCAATGCTCGGGGGTGGTGTTAGTTCACCCTTTTCATGGTCAGATCATTAACTGCTGCAGGCTTTTATCCTGCCATGCCTACCTGACTGTGGTGGTGCGGGACCAATTAGGATGGTCCGCCCTCGAAGACTGATTGAACCCTCTGGGTTCCAGACTGCTCTGGGGGAATTGCCCATAGACCTCAACAACTGCTCCATCGATGCCCTTGTGGACCTCTGGAATGGATGGTTGGCTGGGGCTCTCAGTCAGGTGGCTCCCAGGCATCTGCTCCTGGCATTTCGGCACCGCAGATCTCTGTGGTTTACAGATGACCTGGACTGGCTGAAGTGCAAGGGGAGGCAGTTAAAGTGACAGTGGTACCATACTCATGCTGAAGACAACTGATTGTGGCATAACTTGTTTTTAAGGTCCTATGCCAAAGCTGTGCAGACAGCAAAGAAGAGGTTCTTTGCTGCCATCATAGCGTTCATAAAATCGCATCTGGTGGAGTTTCTCTGGGGTGGTGAGAGGTCTGGTCACTCCAGTCTGTCTCCACCTGGACCTGGAGCCATCCAGGACCTGCTGTGACATGTTTATGGTGTATTTTGTGGACAAACTTGCTCGCATTGAACATGACTTTGATTCTGCCTGTTTAGATGTAGTGGCAGAGCCAGAGGTTAGGAGTGTTTGTGGGCTCAATTTCAATTGGTGATGCCTGTTGATATGGGAGATGTGCTGGGGTCTGTTCAGGCCACATCATACAAACTAGACCTATGCACGTCCTGGCTGATGAAGGCCATCAGGGAGACAATGGGGCCATTGCTGGCAGAGGTAGTCAACACTTCTGTTGTGGGGAGTAGGCTACTGGACTCTTTTAAGGAGGTGGTGGTTCGACCTCTTCTCAAGAAACCATGGGCGTTTTCAGACAAGACACTCTCCACCCAGCACCCACTACCCACCCCACTATACATGTTGCAGGGCTGCAGTGTTGCCTTATGGGTGCCCTGAAACATGTACAGTGGGTGGGGAGTGTCTTGTCTGAAAACACCCCATCTTTAGATGTTGACTTCCCGGTGAGCTGTCGGCCTGTCTCTAATCTGTTATAGTAGAGCAGGGGTGGGGAACCTTTTCTCTCCGAAGGGCCACATTGAAAATAAATACGAGCTCTGAGGGACACATACAGGTTGGGGGTGCTTAAAAAGTGGATCCAAGAGAAGGAGGGCCCATATCATGGATCTGTGCTGACTGTGGATCTGTCCCCTATCCTTGTGCGCATGCCCTCCTCTCCGCCCCATTATCCTGAGCTCAGTTTTTCAGTGCTTGGGGGTAGGGACTAGATCCAGGGGTCAGATCGAGGCCCTGGAAACAGGCCACATAAAAACTTGCTGAGGCCCGCATTTGGCCCCCAGGCCTGAGGTTCCCCGCCCTTGCAGTAGAGGTTCCCAAACTGTGAGTCAGGAGGACCAAAATTGGAAACATGCCACCTAACAGCTGGTGTTACAATCCTGGTTGATATTGGATAGATTTTGTGAATCTGGGAAATGAGATTTCATTTAAGTCTCAGAATGGAGTCATGCAGGCAAAACATTTGGGAACTACTGCATTATACTAAAGCCACAGATAGAGTGTGGTCACCAAAGCCACATTCAAAGCCGCATTCATAGTAACAATATGTTGCTGAATAGGAGCAGTCATGCAAAACATTACCACATACTGCCCCTCATTCCTTTTTAAGGGCAAAGTGTGGTGATTTACCCCTGTTGAAGTTATCACACAATAGGGATGGAACTTTCAGTTTTGGATTAATCTATAAGTGCCTGGAATTGGCTGTTACAGATTAATCTGAACCAACCCATAATTTAGGGTTTCCAGACAGATCCATATTCCACCCCCACTGACACACGCATCCCCCAGGCCCCTGCATTGTAATGACCATCCTCGGAGAGCTTGATTGAAGCACCGCCACTGCTGTGGGGGCTATGGCAGGCTCCCTTGCCACAGCATCCTCTCTGCTCCTAATCATGCATGTGCAAAATGACCACCACCCTTAATCAAAATGGTGTCAACATCATTTTGGCCACTGCCATTTTGGTTAACGGCAGCAGCCATTTTGCACATGTACAAAATGGCCCTGATGGCCATTTTGCATGTGTGCAATAAGGAGGGGATACTGTAGTGAAGGAGCCTGCCAGAGCCCCCACAGTAGGACTGAAACGGCAACTCTTTTTTCCACGCTGATATTTCATTCCACCATTTCAGAATTGCCTGCGACTTTCCACTGCTTTTGCACCGGCATTCCGCTAATTCCACGCCCTTTGCTTTGCAACATCGGAATAATCGGAAAGTGTAAGAAAGTATCGGAAATAATCTCTGAAAGTGTCGGAATAATCTTGGAAAATGTCAGAAGAAACATCGTTCCATTACTTTCGCACCATGAGCACATGTCGGAAAGTGCCAGTGGAAGAAATGGAATGAAAGTAGCTGAATGAACATCTCTATCACACCGTGCCGCTCATTGCGGAAGAGCTCTTTCCATCGGAAACAGCTACCATGGTGGCTTGCCATTTCAGCCCTACCCCACAGCAGCGGCAGTGCTTCAATCAAGCCCTCCAAGGCCAGTAAGTACCATTCTGGAACCCCAGGGAATGGGGGTAGGGGAGGTCAGACCCAATGTCCCGGGAGCCAGGATGGATGGGGGTACGGTTTGGTTTCCCGCTGACTTCAACTGGAAAATTTCTCATTGACTTCAGTATGAAAAATCCAAAACCAAAAGTCCAAATCCGTAAAACTTTTTTTTTTCAACCGAACTGAACAGAAAAAAACCCATCTGACATTCAATCCAAAGTCCCACCCCTATCACACAATAACACTTTGTGTGGCCATTCAATAACCCAGCTCAAGGGATAATTAATGGAGAATAATTAAACCTTAGGAATGGGACACACAAAATGTTTTAACATTGATGGGTAGGCTTACCCAGATGTTATTTACCTCTGGGCAAGTTGTGTTGTGTGTGAACGTGGTCTAAGCTAGTGATGATCAGTATTGACTGGCTCAGGAGCCACACGGGCAATCAGTGTTCACTGAAGATACACAGCTACCCAAAGGAGGCCCAGCTCTCACAGGGGATACACAACAGCCCAGTCCAAACACACTGATAGGCAAAAACCACTGACCAGTTATTTAGCGCTAGTGCTGATGATGGGTTGTAACCATCATTCAACTGTTAAACACTAACCGTTGATTGGTATCCAGAAATGCAGTCTGGGCTCAGGGCCCAGCCCAAGCAAGTGAAGACATGTCTTGGGGGGTGGGGGGGAGGCAAATGTCCTCCCCCAATATATGGGGTCTTGTGAATAAACTATTAAAAAAAAAAAGAGTAAGAATGGTACTCTAGGGGGGATTTTGATTTCGGATTTT
This sequence comes from Sphenodon punctatus, assembly GCA_003113815.1. NCBI lineage: Eukaryota > Metazoa > Chordata > Lepidosauria > Sphenodontia > Sphenodontidae > Sphenodon > Sphenodon punctatus. Next base: position 4,187,930 of record QEPC01009342.1, on the reverse strand, counting down.
TCAGTTTTGGTTCTTTATGAATGTTGGATCTTGTTTCAGTTTTTTCCATTTTGGGATCTTTTTCTGCTGTTGAAGTCAATGGGGAATGAGCTGCAATGAAAAAAAAACCCTGAAACCGGCGCCAATGAAAAAAAAGAAAAAAGAAACAAGAAACAAAATAAATGTAAAAGTTCCGAAATACGGTAACCAAAAAAATCCAAAAAATTCAGATTAATCCGAACCAGCCATTTGGGGGCAATTTCGGTTCCATCCGAAACTGAAATTCCCATCCCTATAAATGATAAGACGAATGTGAGAAGCGCTGTTATAAAACACAGGCCAGCCCACAGAGCCTTGAATGCAGGAAGCCTGAGTCTACAGAAAGCTTATGGCAACTCAGGACTCAGGAGTGGGCACCTGAACATCAGGAGCCCATGAATAAACTAGAAATAAGAATATATGAACAACAGATGGGACTGCGATGAAGGGGGTCTTATGTTTTACTGAACAACACAACTTAATTCCAGTTACGTTTTCCTTTTTCTAATAAGCAAATCAGTGTGTGTCCATCAAACATTCCTGCATCAGGAGGGTGCCCACATGGCCATTTCACGCAGGATCCCAACTTCCCTGGTTCTGGGCACTTCCCCAACTGAATACAGCCAGAGTTCGTGGGCTAAAGAGTTATTTACAAATCAGGAACCTTTAGTGAGAGTGTGACTACAAAATAGAGCACTGTCAACGAGCTTAAACCTTCAATCAATGTTTTTTTGTTTTTGTGGGGTTTTTTAAATAGGGGTTATATTACAAAAGAAATCATTTTTGTTTGCAATTGCTACTGAGGAGCAGAGGCAGGGAACTGAAGGGGGGGGGGGGAAACAGTCCCTTGCAGCAGTGTCACCCTAATCTGAACATTCCTGATTGCTGTCCTTTGAAGTTTGCTACACACCTTCTAATCCACCAGCAAGCGAACTGCCATAAAATAGAGGTGAGAGAAAGAAAGCAAGAGAAGGTCAATACAAGGAAATAACAAGAAAGACTCTGATTCATTTTTATTCTTACTGAATCGAAAGGCAAAGAATTTGCACCACCACAATCTGTTATCCTTAGCAATTATTTAGAGTTATTTATCAATCATCGGTATCAACAATTGCTAATCTTCAAATTATCAACAGTTTGGGGAGTGTAAGGAAGCAGTAGCAGAAGGTATTTACCCATAACCATGTCTGAAGGATGATAAGTGGAAATTAAGCCCCGCTATAGCATGAAAATTAAACTTACCAGATGTTTCAGGGCTGTGTGACACAGTTTGACAAGGGTAAAAGTAATGGTTTTATTTACTATGCCAGCTGGCAATGAAGGATTTATGATTTTCTGTGTGACATATAATGTATGCATCTAATCACACAAGGAGCATGGAAGCATGCAAAACCTACTGGAAAAGGAGTGCACAAAACCACGTGAAACCAAATTGTAATACTGTCATATATGAAACGAGCACCAGAGGGCTCTCTTCTACTCTCGGCTAGCCCTAGAGGATGAAGAAATGGAATGGCTAGCTATTTAGAGTTCAGCCAAGGAGATTTTCCTTTAAAACCTTTCTGAATTGCAAAACATTTTTGAATGATAACATCTGTGATTAAATCTTTGTTTTATATTGGACAGCATACTATTAATGTTTAACAGCATGCAGCCCACGTATTATCCCACCACTGAGAACAGCAGAGGCTTTCAAGCTAGAGCTTGCTGATATAAATGAGAAGGAGCCGTTGGCCACCCATTCTCTGACCCTGATTCAAGAAAACTCTTAAGCACATGCTTATCTTCATCCTTATTCAAACGTAGAGAGCATGTGGTAGTCATGTTGGTCCCAAATGTAAGAGATGGAGACAAAGTAGTTCAGATGCTGTCTTTTAATGAACCAACCTCTGTTGAGGAGAGTGTGCAAGCTTCTGAACTACACAAGGTCCATCTTACATGTCTGAAGAAGGCCCTATGTGTCCCACAATCTTGCATATTATTCTCACCAACAGAAGTTGATCCAATAAAAGATACCATCTGAACTACTTTGGGTGAAAATAGACATGCACCTTAACTCTGCTTTAACACCACTTTAACATTTCTTAGACATTTTGCAGGGTTGCATAGGGCACCAATACAGCCCTGCACCATGCATAAGAAATATTAACGTGGTGTTAAAGCGGAGTTACATGTATGTCTGTTTTCACTTTGTTTCCATCTCCCTGTTCAAGGAAGCATAGGAGAAGAGGATGAAGTTTAGGTATAAGCTTGAAGTAAATTGGACGAAAGTGAAGTTCATGTTTAAATGTATTCCTGAATAGGGATTCTTTCTACATTTATTTTCTACGGAGGGTATGAGTGCTGTGTTGGTGCCAAATGTAAGACATCAAGATAAAGAAGTTCAGATGATATCTTTAAAAATGTTGGTCCGATCAAAGAGTGAGGCGTCATAAGGGGGGTGGGGAGAGAGAGATTTGGGTTTAAGAATGTGTTAGGAGTTTCTTCAAATTAATATCCTGGTATAAGTAACAAAATTAAATCATACTTCATTCACTACCTTGATCATGAGAAGAAAATGGAGGTCAGAGGCTGCTAATTGGTTGTTAATTCAGAAGAGCTAGTTTTCAATGACTTGGCTTCCTGATGGCCAGTTAAACTATATATTTTTTATTAAAAATATATAATGAGGATCTATAAATTATGCGTGCTCAAAATTACCTTTTTTTCAGATCGAGGTATAGATTGGCTAAAATCATCCATTTGTATAGCCCAACTCATTTAGTTTCAGCTGATTCATGGGGGTGGGGTGGGCCTGAATCTTGTGATAACTGGGACCATCCCTTCCGCTTCCCAGATTAGACTTGGTCATCTTATTATCTATCACAAAATCTTTTACTTGGGGGTAATAGCAATCAATTCCCCACCCTTTCAAACCTATCCCTGCACTGATATAGATCACCCTTTTCCCTAAATGTTCTAATTTCTTACTGGAGCACAGGCACTGTCAATCCTATCCCCTAAACAACCTTTAATAAAACAGAAATAGACAACCCTAGCACCCAAATGTCCTTGTTCCTTAGAGGAGCCAAAGAGCAGACAGACCTGATACCTAAATGTCCTTGCTCTTTATAGGAGCACAGGTGTGGACAGGCCTGGCACCAAAATGCCCTTGCTCTTTATAGGGGCACAGGAGCGGACAATCCAAGCACCTAAATATATTTATTTAAATTTATTTTATTTAAATAAATTTAGTATCCCACCCCTCCTGCCTTACTCTTTATAGGAACTCAGGTGCAAACAGACATGACACCTGAATGTCCTTGCTCCTTATAGGAGCACAGGTACGAACAGACCTGGCACCTGATTATTCTTGCTCTTTATAAGAGCAGAGGGGCGGACAGTCCTAACTCCCAGATGTCCATACTCTTTCTCAGAACATCTTAACCTTAACTCTTCCACAAAATTCAAATAAAGGCACACATGACCCCTGAAAACATATCCAACCCTCCTCAAAATGACCAGCAATGCAGTCTTAGGGTGATTTCAGACGTTACACAGTCCCAATTCACCACAGTGGATTCCTGGTGGGGGTGAACCAAACAACCATCCCCCCATGGTCAAAAAAAGCCCCGAACAGACGGGACGGGACCGGGACCACGGCAGGGAATCGGGCCGGCAGATCACGGGCTGGGGCAGCACAACAGATGTGACGCCGATTCCCAGCCATGGTTAAAACACCCAGAAGGCGCCGGGTCAGCCCATCTTGGCTGCTGCTGCTGTCCCTCCACCACCTCCAGATGCAGCACGACCGCCTCCTCCCCTGCCTGCGCCTCTACCGCTGCCTCCTCCACCTCCTCCTCCTCCCTTGCTCTCTTGCCCTCTGCTCACCTCTCCCTTCCACCTCACTCCATCCCGCCCC
>QEPC01009342.1:4160944-4173547 GCA_003113815.1 Sphenodon punctatus | reverse complement strand
TATCTCCTTTGTCTTGGATGACAATTGTTATTGTGTATGACAGATAAAATTTTATTTTATTTTTTTTAAAAAGAAAACTGCCGCTATTGATTCAGTAGCACCACTCGCAACCAAAAAGATTTGGATTTAATGTTTTACTTAGCTTTAGAATATACACATCACACTGACAAACAATGGGCTTGATTCCAAAGCCCACACGCCACACAAACCATGCATGCACATCTTGCATGCAACTCTTGCACAGAAAGCATACACTGCTGTGTTAGCCCGCGTGCAAACCGCGTGTGCAGGAGTTTGGGATTGGCCCCAATCCAATGTACCAATGCACACAGACCAAAACTACACCTGTGTGTGTACACACAGTGTGTCACACAAGGTGGCCCTGAGCCTCCTGTTTTTACTGACTGCTGCAGCACCCACTTCAGCCCCACTTCTCCCTCTCCCAGGTGGGGGCAAGGGACTTTCCTTGGGCCACCTTGCACATGCACACTGTGTGCACATACACAACTGTAGTTCTGGTCTGCGCATATAATTTTTGTAACCCCTTCTCGAACGGTGGGATTACATATGAGCTCACCTCAACAGTTCAAGTAAGGTGAGTGGTTTCAATTTGTGTGGACAGCCTGAATCCACCTTATGATTTGTTACACCATTAATAACACACTGATAATAACAAGAATGGAGCCACATGTATTTAATAGTTTCATTGTTGGCTGTCCATTAAACAGCTAATTCAGAACACAGTATCCCATGACTTCTAGTATTTTCTGTATGAACACAGTCTAGAGTAAACTTTAGACCCATAGTCCAAAGACAGAGGGTGTCTTTAGACATAACGTCAATGGGTGTCTGAATGTATGTTTCAACCTTGATATGAACACTGGTTTGGCCCTGCGTTCATCATGTGGCGCTGCTTAGACACACCGCCCATCTTGGGGCAAATCAGTGTTTTGTTCACCACCCGATCTCAGCACACAAGCACTGCCACCTCGTTCCCCATGTTGTACCTGCTAACACGCCACGCGATATCATTAGACACAACCTAGGCCCCAAGTTCAGCCGGAACATGCAAATTGTCCTTTTGTTGCAATAGTGTCCATGTTGCGGGTTCAATGGGTGGCCAAGTTGGTGTTGGAATTGTTATGGTGCTTACACACAACTGCCAAACACATGCTTAGGGGCTTTGACGCCTGATCTTTGTTATGTCTAATGACGTCCATAGGCTTCTTTCCCCAACACAATAATACTTCACACTTCCTATGCTTTGTTCAGTCCAGGATCCCAGATTAGATGGCTGCAACTGCTGTCTTGTCTTGTCTTCTGTTTTTAGGCTTGCCAAGTAGGCCTCAAATTCTAGTTGCTGCTCCTTGAAGGAAAATATCCTCAGTCTGACTGGAATAGTCAGCTTCTCAGGGGAGGAGGGAAATCAGCTCCCAGAATTACACCTTTTCTTTCATTCTTAAATGGCAATCCCATTCATGTATATGAGCTATTTTGTCCCCTAGTAGCAGGGTGGGGGGGGCAATGCCCAGGATTTTAGAAGTAGGTGTTAGATGCACCGTGGACCTTGGATCAGGTTCAATGAATGTAAAACTGCTGAAATTGGGCAGCAATGTGAACTCCCCCTAGCCACCAATCAGAGTGAAAAAATGCCATTATTTTTAAAAGGCTTCCATGGGGAGGCATTTTATTTTATAATTACATAAATACACTTGCCTGTGGTGCTCATAAGTGTACACCTGTCAGTGAAACCACATCAATTTAGCTCACTCTGGTCATTGTACATAAGAGGAGAGAGAATTGCTGAAATATTTTTGAAGGCTTTATAGATGAAAGCAAGCAATATGAACTGAACTCAGTTTATTTCCTACCCAAAGAAACTTCACAAAAATGAGTAAACTAAAAATGTAATCCAGTGATTTGAAAGGACAGGAAGATCATTCTGACTAGTAGTTTTGGTTGGCTGCAATAGCATTGGTTTACTTTCCTAAATCAAGATATCATTTGCAGTGCCAGATCCATGCAAAATGATGGTGTGGAATTAACATGAGAATATTTGACAAACACACTCTTGCTCATCCATTAGAAAAAGGAAAATGTTACCATAATTAGTTTTTGATGTTCAGTTAAACATAGCATCCTCTTCAGGGCACTGCATTGCAGGCCCATATGTTACACTTAAGTTATTATTTCCAGTTTACTCCTGGGGCTCCTGTGTTGGAGTCTCCCTCCTGAGTTGCCACAGGTCCTCCATAGGCCAGAGTCCCCTGCATTTGAACTTCATGGGCTGTATTTTATGCCAGTGCTTCTCACACTCATGGTGTCATTTCGAGTTTATTCATGGACCCCATGTTTTGTGGGGAGTCATGGTGCAATGACACAGTCTATAAGTGTAAACAGAATTGATGGCAGAGCACCGCTGTCACAACTCAACCCGGACTGGGAACACACCGCCACCATTTGTCGGCCGGCACCACAAATGTGCCGGCGGTCAGGAAGAGTGGGTAGATGTACAGCCCTTACCCCACATTGCACCCAGTGCCCCGCCCTCCCTGTCAGGAAGCCATGGCAGCTGATAACAACCGCCATGTTGGCCAGTCATAGCGGCACCCCAAATCAGGCTGGGAACAGTGGGCTAGCACGATAGCATGCTTAGATCTAGTTAGGTAGGCCATTGCCCAGACTTTGATCCCGAAATCTCTGGGATCACAGTCCGGGCTAGCTGACAACACACTCAGGAGCAATCCCGGGCCAACATCTGGCAGCTTGCCAACAAACATGCTGTTGGCTTGTGGGCCTAAGCAGGCCACAGTCACATTTGTTAACACCCTATATTTGCCTGGATCCAGCCATGGCCATGTGTATTACTATAGCTGACTGTGGCCATGATCCTCAAAACACTTACCTGAGAGCAGCCCCATTGCATTTGAGGACTACAACTTGTATGACAGCAATGTTCACAAGATAACTCACCTCTCATGGTGCCTTCTATACTATTGGAATTTATTTATTTATTTATTTTTTAAAAAAACTTAATATCCCACCCCTCCTGCCACAGGCAGCTCAGGGCATCTTACAACATAAAAACAATTATAAAACCATAAAATTATAAAAACATACCACTCCCCCCCCATTCCTCCCCTCCCCCACCCTCTACCCATCTCCCCCGTCAAATGCCTGACGGAACAGTCAAGTCTTACAGCTTTTTTGTAAGGAGGGAAGGTCCAGGGCCAGATGCATCCCCAACGGAAGGGAGTTCCACAGTCTCGGTGCGGCCACCGAGAATGCCCTCACCTGCGTGGCCCCCCAGAAAACTCGGGTGACCACAAGAAAGGCATCCCCCGATGACCGCAGGGGCTGGTCCAGTACCCAGGGGGTGAGGCGGTCCAACAGATAGACAGGGCCCAGACTGTTTAGGGCTTTATAGGTTAAAACCAACACCTTGAATCAGGCTCGGAAGACTATCAGCAGCCAATGGAGAGAACGGAGCACTGGTATAATGTGCTCCTGGCGGCCTAGTCCCACCAAAAGACGGGCCACCACATTCTGCACCAGATGCAGCTTCCGGGCCGTCACCATGGGTAGCCCCATGTAGAGTGTGTTACCATAGTCTAGTCTAGAGGTGATGAAAGCATGGATGATGGTGGCCAGGTTGGAGTCCAAAACATACAGCCTAAGCCGACGGACCAGATGTAATTGGCGAAAGGCACCCCTCACCACAGCCTCCACCTGAGCATCCAGGCAGAGCTGCGCATCAAGGAGCACCCCCAGACTCCGCACCTGGGGAACCAGTGGAGGACAGACCCCATCAATGATGGGGGTCGTTAACTCCATTGCCTTACCCACCCGCATCACCTCCATCTTGTCAGGATTCAGCTTCAGTCGATTAGCCCTCATCCAATTCCCCACAGCCATCAGACACCGAGTAAGCACAGAGACTGCAGGGTCTGGGTCTGTTGAAAAAGAGAGGTATAGCTGGGTGTTGTCAGCATATTGGTGGCACCGTATGCCAAACCTCCTGATCACCTCGCCGAGAGGCTGCATATATACATTGAACAGGAGGGGGGACAACACCGAACCCTGCAGGACACCACATGCGAGATCTCAGTATGATGAAAAACACTCCCTGAGTACCACTTGCTGGGTTCTCCTGGTCAGGAATGAGTGGGACCATTCAGGAAAACCTAAAGACAAAGAGGGGAGGTTATCTCCCACAGTCTCATTTAGATCTAGAAGACAAATTGTGAAACAAGGCGCGGCACATTTAAAGACCCATTTAGAGGTCAGTTTATTTCACTCTCTTTCTTACTTAGATAGCTACTTTTGTAGCTAAATGTAGACCTTTTAAATAAACAATAGAGATAATCCCTCTTTTATATCACTTTAGTTTTGTCTCAGCTAGCTACCCTTAGATTGAATGCTCCTTGGAAAGAAGGTATATCCTCTTCATAAATCTGTATGTCCTTGAGTTGTAAGTTGGTTGCTGAATTTTTCAGCTTCTATGCATTATACCTCTATTATACAATTAAACCCCTTGTGGTTTATTGTTTTTCATTGTTTGCAAATGTAACTCGATCGCTGTATTTACATAGTATGCTACTTGAAATTTAGAATTATTGGCCCTGTTTGTTTATTCTTCAGAAAGAATTCAGAGCTACTGCTTTCAATATAAAGAAAATATCCTGGTTATTGGAGTTAGACCCCTGAAGAAGCCGTGTAGGTGGCGAAACATCAGGCAGAGACAGCGATAGGATATCACACTGGACTGTTGAGCAGTGACCATCACAGGACTTTTCTAATTCGAATATAGAATGTGATTATTTTGTTTAGCATACTACTTATTAGATTGCTCTCCATTGTATAACATACTAATCCTTTCACCTCATATTTAAGGGACTTTGATCTCTACTATAAAGAACCTATGTACTTAATAATTATTTAGTGGCAGTTTATTGTTACCTATCATTTGTCAAATCAAATCAATTTTATTCAGGCGTAACCAAAGGTCATAGTCGTTTTTTAAAACCAATTAAAAACAGTATTTAAATACGACATATACACATATAACTAATTACCCCAGAGATATCACAGTCCCCAGTTCATACTGATTTAGGTACTATCACCCAAAACCTTCATCCTACCCCATAAGAAATTAGTCCTTATGAAGAAGGCTTGGCATACAAACCTTGCCACTGCCACTGAAGTTTCTGGGGAAACATCTTCTAACAGATATTCCACATATTCAGTGATAGTTCTCCCTGGACATTTCCCCAGCTATCATTTGTCTTATGCTGCATTATATAGCCTATTTCTCTAGCAGATCTAATAGAACCAACAGGGTCGAATGACCCCGGTCCATCTCCCAGCGCAGATCATCCACCAAGGCCACAAGTGCAGTCTCTGTGTCATAACCCAGATGAAATCCCGACTGAGAGGGATCAAGAAAACAGATGCGGTCAAGATGCCCCTGCAACTGATGAGCCACCACCCACTCAATAACCTTCCCTAAAAAGGGAAGGTTAGAGACAGGTCGATAGCCGGCAGGGGAGTCAACGTCAAGCAATGGTTTCTTGAACAGAGATCGCACCACTGCCTCCTTGAGACAGCCCGACACTCTGCCCTCCCAAAGGGAGGCATTGACCACCCCCGCCAGCAGTGGCCTCATTGTCTCCTTTCAAGATTTAATTAGTCAAGACGGGCACGGATCTAATTCACAAGAGGTGGCCCTAACAGCCCCAAGGGTCCCAACCACATCAGTGGGTGTCACCGACTGAAATTGATCCCATAAAACTGGACAAGGCGTGACTTCCATAACCTCAGGTTCCCCATGTGTAATAAGTGCAGCATCGAAATCATGGTGAATACGAGTGATTTTATCCACAAAATAATTCACAAACCTATCACAGCATGCTATAGATGATTCCACCCCAGGGTGGAGGGAGGCCGGACTGACCAGCCCCCGCACCACCCGGAAAAGCTCCACTGAGCAAGATTTTGCAGATGCTATGAGAGCAGCTAAAAAAGCTTTTTTCGCTGTCCTCATCACCTCAGCATATGCTCGTAAACTGGCTCTATGCCACAATCTGTCAGCTTCAGTACGATAATGACATCACCATCGCTTCAACCACCACCCTTCTCGCTTCAGCACTCATAGCTCCTCTGAAAACCATGGGGCCCTGCGGTGCTGTCACCTGGGCAGCGGACATCTAGGAGCCTTCCGATCAATGGCCTGAGTCAGAAGAGTGTTCCATAGTGTGACGAGGTCATTGATGAGACAGTCGTCGAGGTCAGAGGGTACCTCCTCGAGAGACAACCAGAACCATTCCGGTTCCATTAGCCTCCGGAGGTGAACCATTTGAATTAGCTCCACACCCTTCCGGGGGCAGATATGTGCTAAGAGAGAGGTCTGTAGGAATGTGCTTGACTAGGCTGAAGCAAGGTATCCTGCTTTGCAGTGAGGCAGGACAAAGTATGACTTAGGAGAGGAGCTTGATGCAAAAAGGATAAAGCAATACTAATCTAGTAATCCCTCTTTTTAGACAATTATATCTAACAAAACAACTTAACACTCCACCCCTAGTCACAGCAGCACCAAATGCAGACACAGCAGAGGGTACTGGGGTTTGTTCAAGAGAGCTTAATCGGAGGAAAGTACCTTCTCACTCATTTTAACCTCTTCTTTGCTTCCACAAGAAGGAGGAGGTGATTAAAATAGTGGTTAAGGGGTTACAGTGGTGAAAGAGGTTTATCTTCATATTGGAGGAAGGTAATTACCACTGTCTGAGTCTTCTTTAATCCCAGGAAATGGCAGCAGTTCCTGCTTTTGTGTTTTTATTGGGTGTCTGCTCCCTCTGCTGGTAGTTCCCTGTAAACTCCTGAGAAGGAAAATCTGGGGAAAGAAAGGTCTTCAATTCCTGATTCCCCATACTAGTGGGAATGGAAGCAGAGGTAATTACTCCAGAGTAAGGTCCTTTGCTTTTGAGAACTAGCCTCTAAGATATGTTTGTTGGGGTTTGTTTGTTTTTATTTGAGGGAACTTTGGAAAACATTCCTCTTTAATAACCCTATTTCCTGGGGCTGCTGTTCTTGCGAAACATAATTAAAACAAGCCACAATCTGAGGCTACAGAGTCAGATGGCCTTCCTGTGGTTTCAAATATTTTTGTAATGTTGGGAGGGGTGCGGGAAGCCAGGTGTTCTTATAACTAATTTCGGAAACAGCTGAACAAAAAAAAAGTTCATTACACTCCCAAAGTGGAAACAAACATCTCTGTGCTCAAGCGACCAAAGAATCTTCTTTTGTTCTTTAGCAGAAGCAATCTAAATACAAACTAGAAACCAAATTTGTTTGCTTTTTAAGAGCTTCCTGGAAAGGAATAAGAGCACAGAAAAGCTGAAAAAAGTCTGGTTTTGGAATGCAGTTCAGCTTTCCCTTTGATGTCAGAAGTAACAAATATTTTATAGTAAGTACAATAAACAAGCAGTCATTTCTAAACAACTGGCTTGTTTCTGAAAGAAATCCAAACAAACACCATCATGGGTGGGAAAGACCCATGGAATGATCTTCAAGCAAATTCAAATCCCAAACAAATTCTAAGATATGGTGGTCAAAACAAACAAACAAAAGTGCAGAATCAATTATTGTGGGTTGCATGAAAACACTGGGGTATGCTGTCAGTAAAGTAGAGTACAACTTTCAAAGCTGGTCGGCATTCTGAAGGTGTCCTCAGTCAATGGGGATTAATAAGTATGCATATTTCCCATGAGGCAAAGGGGCATAAATGTAAGATAAGCTGGACCTTTGTTTGCCCTAAAAGAGTGCTTTAGAATTTAATTTGGTAAGGCATTTTCATATGTGGGGATAGGGATTGGGGTTGGTTTGGAGATTATGTGCAGTTGGAGGGGTAGGGCTATGGAAGTTTTTGGAGGGGAAGTAGGGGGTAGGGTTCCTAGGGCGGGAATTGGTTTTTTTTTATATGTGTGGGGGGAGGGTGCTGATTGTGAGCTGCCCTGAGCCGTTATGAGAAGGGCAGCATGTATGATTAAATAAAATAAATAAATAAATAAATGGGGGGCTGTGTTTCAGGTTCTCCCTAATTGCAGAGGCTATGGGAGAAAAGGTTATCCCACTCCTAAAAAGTGCTGAGGAGGCTAGTATGCTCCCCAGGTTTCCGTCTTGGGCTTCACAGCAGCAGGCTTGCAACTGGCTGTGAGGATAGTCTCTTGGAAGAACTAGAAAAGCAGTTGACCAGATTTGAATTATCACAGATGAATAGCTATGTCTTACCTAGCTGCTGGATTCTAGTCATGACAGAAGCTGGTATGGTATCCCGGCTGAGAGCACTTAAGCATCATGATCTAACAGAGGAAGTTCTTCCAGCTGCTGGATTCTAACTGGCTACCCATCTAGAGCTGATTGACAAGAGCTGATATCCTGGATGACTGGCTTTGGATTACTTGGCTAACACTGTATAACATATAGGTAGACATTCCATTGATAGATATTTCCAATAGAAATACTAATTTACCTTTATCTTGTTCAAATAAATCAATTGCTGATTTTAACTGTATTCCAAGACTGACTGAAATTTAAGTAAGGGGAGATGCACTGTCTGTTATGTTATCTCCCAAAGTGAACTGGATTATTTAGAATAATAAACAATCACTTGGGGAGAGGGACTCGGGCCAAAGGATTGTTGAGAGAACACAAAATAACCTAGACACAAAGAACCCAGCCCTTGTTGCTGCCATTTAACACCCTCTTGGCAGAAATGTTACAAAATGGAAGGCTGTCACAAAGAAGATGACAAGGAATGGTTCTTCATTGCCAGACAGGGCAAGACTACCAAATTACAAAAAGGGACTTTGGGTTAAATATCAGGGGAAACTTCCTAATAACAGTAAGTAGCAGTGGAACAAGTTGCCTAAAGAGGTTGTAAGCTTTCTGTCACAGGTAGTTTTCTGAAATAGTCAGGCATCTGTCTGGATGCTGTAGCTGTGGATGTCCAGCATCAAAACAGAGGATCGGACGAGATTACCCTCAATGTACCTTCCAACTCTAGGATTCTATGAAATATTCACTTGTGTCCATCAGGATTAATAAACTGTAAGGCCAAGTATTCTTTGCTGTACTTGTATTTTGCTTCTTTTACCTTGAAAATCTTCATTATTTTCATGAGTTTCTCATAATTAATGCCAGTGATGACCCAGAAATGGAAAATCAAAATATGCTGACAATGCCTTTTTACATAGGCTGAAAAGATTTCCTGGATATGGGAAATAAACAGCACAAGTTTTAAAGCACTTTGCTGATGCAAGTTTCACCAAAGTAAATAGGTCTTATCCCAGTGGAGCTCTTTGAGGATTAGGCTGCAAACGGCACCCATAGGTCCTGTCTTGCAAAGATTTGCATAAGTGCTCATCATTATGCCAACAATCAACTATTGAAATCTCACAATAGGAGAGTCATATATCCAAGTCTTTACAGGATTGTAATCTTGCCTCAGTCCTGAGAAGATTTAAATGTGTGCTTAACTGTATTACTCACTATTGTGAGCAGCCCTGTTGAAGTCACAAGTACCCCTTTTTCAATATACCATTCAACTCAGTGAGGCTCTTCACATCCATAAAGATAAGCACATGGGCAAGTCTTTTCAGGATCCAGTCCTTACTAGCCACAACAATCCGAAGTAGTGGAGAGTCTCCCTTGAAACCCTGGAATCAGCTAGCTACTTTCCTTGTCCAGTGTTCATTAACCACTGAGTAAGTGTTGTTAAAGGTCCAAACCTACTTGGAGCACAGATGTCAAGACCTGCCCTTCTGGTCTGATGGGTCACTAATTGCAGGAGTCGTTCTTGTGGGAACCAAAAAGTCCCTTTGTTTGCATGTGCTTGACATTAGCATTGTCACTGCCAGATGTGGATCTTCTCTTGGGAGATATTTTTCAATAAAATGTTAATACTTTATTCTAAAATAGATTGCGGGCAAAGACAGCCGTCTTTCCTGTCTGCACAACAGAACGTACAAGAGCTATTCTGATTGAATGGCTCAGCTGTTAGGCAGCCGGCACTCATTTAATGACTTCACTCTTGTACAGAAAGCAGCAAAGTCAGACCTTTGGGTGGAACAACTATCTAAGTGGCAATCAACCAAGGCAAAGCAGATTTTTATGTTCTTGTTTTGAAAAGGATCCAGTTCCCTGGTGATTCCAAACTTCTGCAAATGTCATCAAATTCTTGCCCTTCCTTAGCCCCAACACACGCATGACAAAATTAGTAGAGATTTCAGTGCCAAAAGTTGTCTCTAGTTTCCATTTACGAGCTTCCCCATTGCAATTATGAGTTGTTTTGGCTTCCTACCTACTTCTGGATATTTTTCATTTGCAATCCTATCTTTTCTGAAAATGCTTCTCTCTGGGAAAGGCAGGAAATGATCAGCCACCCTGTAATAGTTTGTTTTTCCAGACCATTGTGGGAGAGGTTTGGAATTTCTCTAGCAAACTACTACTACTACTACTGCTACTGCTACTGCTACTACTTCTTTGTCTTCTTCTTTTTTCTCTCTTTTTTTCTTTTTCTTCTCTTCTTCAACACCCCAAGTAGCATAGCAGAAGCTCAAGACCAGCCATAGCTATTTTGCCAGCCTGGGCAAAAAATAAAAGTGGCATTCCTCCCCTGCCTTCTTCCTGGAGAGCTGCCATGTAATCCTACCTGGTTCCTGTCCTAAAACCAGGAGTGCTGCTGCCACTTAGCTGAGGGTGTCTCATTTGCTGCTGTGCTGGGCCCTGCGATTAGTCAGCAGCAGCTAGCAAAACCTGGTATCAGAAAGCTGCTGTGATGTCCCACTGGGCTGGCTCATCAGCACAGTCTTCCTAGCCCCTACACCAGCACGTACCTGTAGCTCAGGCTTAGCCTATTGCTGGAACCACATGCCCTGAAACTCCAGCATCCTGACCCCACTATCCTCAGCCCAGCCAGAGAAGCCCCAGTATGAGTAGCAAGGCAGCTGCATTTGCTGTCCACTGTTGGTGGAGCACAGTAGGAGTATGGGAGCACAGCATAGGTGTTGCAGGGGACAGAGCAGCAGCAGTGCTACACTGAATAGTTCCACAAGTGCAGAATGCCAGTGCTACAGCTCAGGTTTACAGTAGCGTTGCAAACCCTAGAAGTCTATTGTTCTGGACATATGTCCCATGAGCTGGTTGGTCCTAAAGACCTACCCAATGTAAAATGTGATGCAGCTTGAATCATGGTGTGGAGAAATGATGGTCCATTGACCCAGGAGGGTGTGAGCAGCTGAATCCTCACTCCTCAGAGCTCTGTCGGCCAGAGAGGGTACAGGCCATGGTGCATGACCAAATAGGGGTGTCTTCTCTTCAGCACAGTGTCCCTTGCCCCTGGTTACTATGCTACTACAGACTAAATCTTTCCCATGCTCTTGAGATACACCCCTGCCTACCATTGGCTGCTGCAGACTATAAAGGGTGTGTGTCAGGAAGTGTGTATTGTTTGGGCAACCAGAAGGCTTAGTTGGCCTTAGCTCAACCTGTCTAACTAGTGCCTTGCCTCCTTCCCAACTGTACCCAGACTGATTTGTATTGACTTTAGGCTTGACTCTCCACCTCTGACTCTGCTGATCCCTTGGTTCAGTCCCCCTGATATTCAACCTGACCTAACCCTAACCACACCTCTGGATTACTCCCCAGAGTTCCCATGCTTTCTGACAGATCTGGATGGGGCTATTTCGCTATTGTCCTCAGCTTGCCTTCCTGACTGCAGCTTGAGAAACACCCTGTTGGTCATCCACATGGTGAGCACCCTAAACCCCTATCTGCCCCCACAACAGCTGCCCCTAATGTCTCCTGCTCTGTTCCTTTCACTGTACTGGGTGTGCTTGTGGTATCTTTGTTGCAGAGTAATAACTGATTCGCAATCAGTAAGGACAAATGCAGCTGAAGGTTTAAAAACAGAACTTTCTCAGGCACAGATCCTTAGTTACATCTAGCTAGTAGTAAGACAAAATGGAGTCTGAGACAAAGAGAGGGAAGGAAAGAAGGAGTGGTTACACAAAGGAATTCAACTGTAAAACCCCATCTCCCTTCCATGTACACATAAACTTAACAGCGCCATCTGGTGGTTCTATAGTCAATTACTGTTCTTAATACAGCAGGCATTACCTTGTGGATGTTGCATATACCAACACCCCTTCTCAACAGACATAAGTTAACCTACTATACCCATTTTGATTAGTAGCTTTCGGTGGCGCTCTCCTGCTAAAGGTTATGTCAGGGCATCTGCTACCATGTCTTCTGTAGCTGCCTTTGTCCATTTGTTGTGTTCCCCTTCTGACATTTGTTTTCATTTTTCATTTCATTTTTAATTTGCATTCCACACTCTCCCGCCCAAAGGTGGCTCAAGGGAGACTCATGGATGAATTCCAGCGCAGGAAAGAAATCACGCGAGACAATCAGGGACAGGATAAGGAAACTGCCCTGAGAACTGCAGATAACAGATTGCACAAGAAGGAAACAAGGGCATGTTTTCAGTGCAAGAAAGAAGGACACCTAAAGAAAGACTGCTCCATATGGAAGGCAGAACAACAAAAG
>QEPC01009342.1:4144900-4155046 GCA_003113815.1 Sphenodon punctatus | reverse complement strand
CTGTTCCATACCCTTTATCATTTTTTCGTTGCCCTTCTCTGTACCTTTTCTATTTCTACTATATCTTTTTTGAGATGGGGTGACCAGAACAGCACACAATATTCAAGGTGAAGTTGCACCATGGATTTATATAGTGGCATTATGATATTTAAGTTTTATTTTCTAGTCCTTCACAAAATAATTCCTAACATTCTGTTTGCTTTTTTTTTACCACCGCCACATACTGAGCTAGTCCTTTTCCTGAGTCCTTTGCCTGAGTGGTAACTCCTAATTTAGAACCCAGCATTGTGGACATATTGTTTGGGATTGTTTTTCGCTATGTGCATCACTTTGCACTTGCCCACATTAAATTTCATCTGCCACTTAGATGCCCAGTCACCCAATCTCACAAGATCCTCCTGCAATTCTTCACAGTCCACTCATGTTTTAACTACCTTGAATAATTTTGTGCCATCTACAAATTTGATCACCTCACTCTTTACTCCCTTTTCCAGATCATTAATGATTATTAACCTTTAGCCATGCAACTGGAATACATTAATGAAAAAATTACAGGACAATATCAAAATTTGCTTGCATATTAATACTCCCTTATTAATACTCCCTTAAAAGGCTGAAAATAAAATGAGTGTTGACTATTGTATTTATTTTTCATTAGTCCTTGGTCTTAGCTTTGCCTTTTAAAAAGTAGCTGCTATTTGTTGCTTCCTGGTTTGTGCCCAGTAGCTGAAATCTGTGTATTGCTGTGAACCAAGCATAACTCCAAAAAACCACTGTTGGTTGCTAAAAGACAGCGCACTTCCACAACATAGTCTCTGTATCCTTGCTAGGGGTGTAGAAAGCAACACATGTGAACTCCCATAACAAGAGTTCAAGCTGCTGGGAGCAGAAGAGGTGGGATATAAATAAATAAAATAAAATAAAATAAAATAAAATTAAATTAAATTAAATTAAATTAAATTAAATTAAATGTGTGCTGCAAGATTTCTGCGTCAACCTGCTGATTGCTGGCAGCATCTCAGGTTCTTCCTGTCTTGGGGATGTTGTCAGCAGAGTATTCCTGGTCGTGCATCAGTACCTCCAGCTAAGAAGAGACTGAAGATGCTGCCTGCAGACCAGGACAGAGTTCTTCCCACCTCTCAGCTCTTCAGCGCACCAAGTAAGTAGCTGATGGGAAGTGAGCAGGACAGCCGCTCCTTCCTGGTCCACCATAGCAGACCTGGGCCAGCTGCCACTCAATACATTGCCTATAGGTGTTAATAAAGCTATACTTGGTACGTATTAAGCAATTCTGAACACATACAAGGTTGATTATATGAGCCGGTTGAGGTTCAAGGGAGAGAACTTACCAGGAGCATCAGCTTGACAGGTCCTGGGGAGCAGCGACAGTGGTGGGAGCAGCAGTGGTGGCAGCAAGTCCCAGGAGCATCATTTTGCTGCCCCCCGTACATGTTGCCACTGTAACTGCTCCTCCTGCTGCTACCACTCTCCACTCCCACCCTACACATTTATATAGATCGGGAGTGCAGAGAGTACTGGTGGCAGGTCTCAGGGAGCAGCAATGGGTTCCTGGAAGTATTCATATAATAAAATAATAATAATAATAATAATTACTTAATAAATAAATTTTATTTTTATAGCTCCCCCCTGCCTTGCACAGCACTTCGGCGTGCTTCACAAAAAAGATAAAACCATATAAGCACTATAACACAATATAAAACAATTTAAAACAATTTAAAGCAATCATAAAATTCTTTTAAATGGGGCAGGCAAAATGGGAGGGCAAAGTACACTGAGGGTACCACTAGTGGATCCTAAGGCCCCCATGGTTCACAGCTGGCCTGACAGTGTTGAAGCGTGAGGGGTGGCAGTTGGGGCGACGGTGGTCCCATTTGCGTGCTGAAGCCAACAGACTGTGATGTAGAGCCAGTTTACGTGCCTATGCTGTAGCTGTAAGGACAGCAGTGTTTGCTGCCTGTATAACCTCTGCTAAATCTCATCCAGCTGAGCTTTTCTGGGTGGTGAGGACGTTACCACGCAGGCCACCCTCCCTGTCTGGAACTGGAGTCATCTAGTATCTGCTGTGACATGTTTGTTGATTGTTTTGTGGATAAAATTGCTCAGATTCACCATAATTTTGACGCCGTGTTTCTTACAATGGGTGAACCCGTTGTGGAAGCCCCACCTTGTCCGGTTTTGTGGGATCAGTTTCAGTGGGTATCACGCGCCAGGGCAGGTGATGCTCTTGGGGCAGTTAGGGCCACTTTTTGTGAACTTCACCCATGCCCATCCTGGCTGGTTAAGGCCAGCCAGAAGACGTTGGGGTTGCTGCTGGCGGGGGTGGTCAATGCCTCCCTTCAGGAAGGCAGAGTGCTGGGCTGCCTCAAAGAGACGGTGGTGCGGCCTCTCCTAAAAAAAAATCACTTGACATTGACTCCCTCACCATTATCGGCCAGCCTCTAACCTACCCTTTTTAGGGTAAGTTATTGAGAGGGTAGTGGTTCAGCAGCTGCAAGAGCATCTAGACCACACCGGTTATCTGGATCCCATGCAGTCCGGCTTTCATCTAGGTTATGGCACTGAGTCTGCATTTGTGGCTTTGGCCGATGACCTCTGCCATGAATTAGATCAGGGTCATTCGACCCTGTTAATTCTGTTAGATCTGTAAGCTGCTTTTGATACTGTTGACCATTGTTGGTGACTTACTTGCGGGACCATGCTGGGGTGGGCGGGATTGTTCTTGAATGGTTCTGCTCTTTCCTGGCCGGAAAAACTCAACGTGTAGTGCTTGAGGATTGTTCTTCAACCCCTTGAGACCTCCCCTTTCCTGTTCAACGTGTATATGCAACTACTCGGTGAGGTCATGAAACAGTATGAGGTGCAGTGTCTTCAGTATGCTGATGACACCCAACTCTACCTCTCTTTTTCTTCTGACCCAGACCTGGCCGTCTCGGTACTTATCCCATGTTTGGCGGCTGTGGGGGACTGGATGAAGGTGAGCCGATTGAAGCTGAATCCCGATAAGACAGAAATGATGATGGTGGGTAAGGTGGTGGATATGGTGGCGCCTGTCATTTATGGGATTCACCTTCCACTGGTTCCCCAGGTCCACAGTCTGGGCATACTCCTCGACCCACAGCTCTGCATGGATCTCCATCTGGGGTCAGTGGTGAGGAGTGCATTTCGCCAATTACATCTGGTGCATTGGCTTCAGCCGTATGTTTCAGATAGCAACCTGGCCACCATCATCCATGCTTTCATTACCTCAAGACAGGGACTATTGCAATGTGCTCTACGTGGGGCTACCCATGGTGACGGTCCAGAGACTGCAGTTAGTGCAGAATGCAGCGACCCTTCTCCTTACGGGGTCGGGCCATCGTGAGAACATTACATCGGTGCTCTGGACTCTGCACTGGCTGCCTATAGTCTTCTGGGCCCGATTCAAGGTGTTGGTGTTGACCTATAAAGCCCTACACAGTCTTGGCCCAACGTACCTGTGGTATCACCTCACTCCCCATGCCTTGGAGCGACCCCTGCAGTCTTCTGGGAGCGCCCTTCTCAAGGTCCCCCCTGTGGCCCAGGGGGCCACTATGGAGAGGGCATTCTCGGTGGCCACACCTAGGCTGTGGAATTCCTTCCCGGCAGAGCCCCAGATGGCCCTGGACCTCCCTTCTTTCCAGTGTATGACTAAGACCTGGCTGTTCCACCAGGCGTTTGGTGAGGGAGTTGGGGNTTTGCTGCCCCCCGTACATGTTGCCACTGTAACTGCTCCTCCTGCTGCTACCACTCTCCACTCCCACCCTACACATTTATATAGATCGGGAGTGCAGAGAGTACTGGTGGCAGGTCTCAGGGAGCAGCAATGGGTTCCTCGAAGTATTCATATAATAAAATAATAATAATAATAATAATAATTACTTAATAAATAAATTTTGATTTTTATAGCTCCCCCCTGCCTTACACAGCACTTCGGTGTGCTTCACAAAAAAGATAAAACCATATAAGCACTATAACACAATATAAAACAATTTAAAACAATTTAAAGCAATCATAAAATTCTTTTAAATGGGGCAGGCAAAATGGGAGGGCAAAGTACACTGAGGGTACCACTAGTGGATCCTAAGGCCCCCATGGTTCACAGCTGGCCTGACAGTGTTGAAGCGTGAGGGGTGGCAGTTGGGGCGACGGTGGTCCCATTTGCGTGCTGAAGCCAACAGACTGTGATGTAGAGCCAGTTTACGTGCCTATGCTGTAGCTGTAAGGACAGCAGTGTTTGCTGCCTGTATAACCTCTGCTAAATCTCATCCAGCTGAGCTTTTCTGGGTGGTGAGGACGTTACCACGCAGGCCACCCTCCCTGTCTGGAACTGGAGTCATCTAGTATCTGCTGTGACATGTTTGTTGATTGTTTTGTGGATAAAATTGCTCAGATTCACCATAATTTTGACGCCGTGTTTCTTACAATGGGTGAACCCGTTGTGGAAGCCCCACCTTGTCCGGTTTTGTGGGATCAGTTTCAGTGGGTATCACGCGCCAGGGCAGGTGATGCTCTTGGGGCAGTTAGGGCCACTTTTTGTGAACTTCACCCATGCCCATCCTGGCTGGTTAAGGCCAGCCAGAAGACGTTGGGGTTGCTGCTGGCGGGGGTGGTCAATGCCTCCCTTCAGGAAGGCAGAGTGCTGGGCTGCCTCAAAGAGACGGTGGTGCGGCCTCTCCTAAAAAAAAATCACTTGACATTGACTCCCTCACCATTATCGGCCAGCCTCTAACCTACCCTTTTTAGGGTAAGTTATTGAGAGGGTAGTGGTTCAGCAGCTGCAAGAGCATCTAGACCACACCGGTTATCTGGATCCCATGCAGTCCGGCTTTCATCTAGGTTATGGCACTGAGTCTGCATTTGTGGCTTTGGCCGATGACCTCTGCCATGAATTAGATCAGGGTCATTCGACCCTGTTAATTCTGTTAGATCTGTAAGCTGCTTTTGATACTGTTGACCATTGTTGGTGACTTACTTGCGGGACCATGCTGGGGTGGGCGGGATTGTTCTTGAATGGTTCTGCTCTTTCCTGGCCGGAAAAACTCAACGTGTAGTGCTTGAGGATTGTTCTTCAACCCCTTGAGACCTCCCCTTTCCTGTTCAACGTGTATATGCAACTACTCGGTGAGGTCATGAAACAGTATGAGGTGCAGTGTCTTCAGTATGCTGATGACACCCAACTCTACCTCTCTTTTTCTTCTGACCCAGACCTGGCCGTCTCGGTACTTATCCCATGTTTGGCGGCTGTGGGGGACTGGATGAAGGTGAGCCGATTGAAGCTGAATCCCGATAAGACAGAAATGATGATGGTGGGTAAGGTGGTGGATATGGTGGCGCCTGTCATTTATGGGATTCACCTTCCACTGGTTCCCCAGGTCCACAGTCTGGGCATACTCCTCGACCCACAGCTCTGCATGGATCTCCATCTGGGGTCAGTGGTGAGGAGTGCATTTCGCCAATTACATCTGGTGCATTGGCTTCAGCCGTATGTTTCAGATAGCAACCTGGCCACCATCATCCATGCTTTCATTACCTCAAGACAGGGACTATTGCAATGTGCTCTACGTGGGGCTACCCATGGTGACGGTCCAGAGACTGCAGTTAGTGCAGAATGCAGCGACCCTTCTCCTTACGGGGTCGGGCCATCGTGAGAACATTACATCGGTGCTCTGGACTCTGCACTGGCTGCCTATAGTCTTCCGGGCCCGATTCAAGGTGTTGGTGTTGACCTATAAAGCCCTACACAGTCTTGGCCCAACGTACCTGTGGTATCACCTCACTCCCCATGCCTTGGAGCGACCCCTGCAGTCTTCTGGGAGCGCCCTTCTCAAGGTCCCCCCTGTGGCCCAGGGGGCCACTATGGAGAGGGCATTCTCGGTGGCCACACCTAGGCTGTGGAATTCCTTCCCGGCAGAGCCCCAGATGGCCCTGGACCTCCCTTCTTTCCAGTGTATGACTAAGACCTGGCTGTTCCACCAGGCGTTTGGTGAGGGAGTTGGGGTGTGGGGGGGGAGTGGATTAAGGTGGGGGGAGGCTTTGTTGTTCAGTGCCTTCCTTTTAATATGTTTTAATGTGTTATTTTTAGCTTTTTATGTTTATTTATTATGTTGTAAGCCACCCCGAGCTGCCTGGAGCAGAAGGGGCGGGGTAAAAAAGTTGCAATAAATACATAAATAAATAAATAAATAAATTAAAAAAGCACATTTTTAGGTGCTTTTTAAAGGTAAGGAGGGAGGAACTGAGACAAACATCCAGAAGGAGTGAATGCCACACCTAGGTGTCCACTACAGCAAAGGCCCAATTGCGTGCTGACTTCAGATATGATGGCGGAACCCCCAAAACAGCATGTGGTTCCTGAACACAGATACCAATCAGTGTGAGAAGCATGAAGCAGCAGTGGGTTGCTGACACCCTTGGGGACCTGCCACTGCTCCTGCTACCACCACTCGCACACCCCTGCACTCATGTAGATGTGGGGACAGGGACAAGTAGAAAGATCATAGCAGTGGCTTTCCTTGCTTGTCCCTATCCCCCCATGTTACACCAGCTTTGTGCAGGTCTCTGCCCTGCATGGTGGATCTGAAACTTATTTGGGGTCATCATACATGGTAAACAAATAGCTAGTCTGTATCTGGTTTCAAATGCATATTATTCTAGATATGTGTTTCAAACATGCATATAGCATAACCTATAACAACACTCTGTATGTTGACATGAAGGATTCATACGCAGCCATTCCCATGCTTTTGCATACTCACATGTACACAAACACAGGAATATGAGTGGTTACTATAATGTGTGGAGACTCCTTAACATGCAGTTGTTTCTCTCTAAATTTTAACTTGTGCTTTTGTTTGTAGTAGATGCTTAGCTTATTATGCTCAGTTGTCTAAGACCAATTTGATACAGTAGCTTCTGGTAGAGAAACATCTGGTGTTTTGGGCCTTACACTTTAAAATACCATCTTTATCTGTGTGTGCTTACACGTGTGTGTATTTTGCAGAAATGCTGTAGCTAATATCAGGCCTTTGTCTGATTTTTTTTTGTGTATCCCAAATATTTTTTGGAGACGTTGAATTGGTTTTTCATAGCTACTCTAGGCTGTGACTGCTACCTACAAACCACTTTTTCTGGAGTTGCTTCATTGAAGTGGGTTGAAGCCTGTGTAACTACTGCTCGGTAAGCATATGCTCATTCTTTCCTACTCCGTTTGGTAAGCATATGCTCATTCTCTCCCAAATAATGTTCACCATCACTGAGCTTTCTATGCATGTTGACTTCTAGATTAATCCATAAACCAGATGTGAATCACCAAAGTTTATGTGGAATCTCATATTTGTTATACATCCTTGATCTGTCTGAGAAGAACTTTTTCTTCTATAGTAACATAATCTACTTTTTATTTATCAGAAGCACAGCAGGCTAGTCTATTTAAGAAGATAATGTGACCAGAATTAGACTATAACAGCCTCTTGATGTACCAGACAGAACATGAAGCAGCAGCATTTATTTGCAACCTGTTTTTCTACCTGCAGTTTCTAAGAACATAAAGTTTTCTGGTAAATATTACTTTATTTTCCTTTTTCTTAAAAAAATAAACTAATGGTAGATGTCCACTGTGCCACACAAGAAGGCCATGCTTAGTAAGTGTGCTTATGTAAGTGCTAATCTTGGGTTCATTAAGAGTCAGATTTTGATGCCTTTAGTCATGCCAAGAATGAAGCACTTTTCTCTTTGAGCAGTCCTGCTATAACTTAAAGTTCTGAGGATCTGGTTCCAAGAAAGCAAGCTTGTCATGTGTGGGTGACTCTCCTTGCTTTCACATCAGGAGAACCATCACTTCCCGATAAGACGGAGGTGATGTTGGTGGGAAGGGGCGACAGAGTGGAGGCCCCCATCATTGATGGGGTGCATCCCTCCTTCATCCCTCAGGTTTGGAGTCTGGGAGTGCTCCTCGATGTGCAGCTCCACCTGGATGTCCAGGTGGCAGCTGTAGCAAGGAGTGCTTTTTGCAAGTTACATCTGGTCCATCATCTTCAGCGTTATATCTCAGGCTCTCATCTGGCCAAAGTCATCCATGCATCACTGACCATTCATGTCTTTAAGATTGGACTACTGCAGTGCACTCTACGTGGGGCTACCCTTGGTGATGACATGAAGGCTGCAGCTGGTGCAGAATGTGGCGGCCCGCCTCCAGCGGGAACAGGCCACTGAGAGCAGATAACACTGGTGCTCCGTTCTCTTCACTGACTGCCTATAGTCTTCCGGGCCGGATTCAAGGTGTTGGTTATTACCTTTAAAACCTTATACGGCCCTGCATACCTGAAGGACTGCCTCATCCCTCGTGTCCTGGATCAGACCATGCAGTCAGTCAGCCAGGGATGCCCTCTTAGAGGTTCCCCAAGTCTGCCGAGTGGCGACATTCAAGAGGGCGTTCTTGGTGAACACACCACGGCTGTAGAACTCCCTTCCGGTGGAGAGTTGCCTCTCTCTGGATCTCCCCTCCTTCCACAGACAATGTAAGACCTGGCTTAAAATCAGGGAGTAGTGGTGACAGCTTCTGCTTAATGTTGTGGATTATGCCAGACACCTAAGAGTGAAAGTTTTACTCCATTATTCAAATTTCCTATCGCTTTATGAAATTTTGGTATCATCTTCCAAATTCCACACACAGAACTGTTTTACAAAATACTATCAACTGCAAGTCAAAATTGCAGTGGGAGGAGGAAAACACCAGTGTCTGATGATGAAAGCCAAGTGACACTTTGACAGCATGATCCTTCAAACAGGAGGTAGCATAGGCATGACTCCCATTCACTTCACTTCACACCCATGCTGTGTCTCCATTCATTTCAAATATTTCATCACAATCAGAATTACAATCACAATCAGAATCAGAAATTGCATTAAAATTGCATCTCTAAACAAAATATCAATTTGGGTCTTATCTAAAAAAATCAAGTGGTGGAAATCCAGCACTCTTCTGGTAAGTGGTTCCAATAGTTAATTTATCACCATGTTTTTATACTGTGTTTCATATTTAGTGAGTTTCTCTATCTTCAAGCTCCAGCCTGTATGTGGTTTTGTCAGCTATGCTGATCTATGCCTTCACGAGGATAAGATTGCTAATGCTGGTGGAAGGCTGGGGATAATTTTTCTCCCAGATTCGTCCTTTTCCTCTGTACTTTCTTTTAGTCTTTTCCTGTACTAGTTGCCTTTGATTTCCTCCAGAGGAAAAAAAATGAATCCAAAAACACCCTCTCTACTCTTTTCCTTCCAATTCCAAATAAGGGAAAGAAAATGAACACTTGAACGACAGTCGGCAGTATTCACAACTTACTTTCTGCTTTTCAAATGGCCTCATTCAACAGGCCCTGGAGGCCAGGCTGAATAAGCTCAACCCCCTCCCCCAGTAAGCCAGTAGATGCAGTCAGTTTCTCTGTGCCTGCCTCACTGTTCGCCCCTGCACTCCTGGTTCAGGAGGAAAGCATTGGGAGCCCATGCTTGTCTATGGCCGCTTGGCTGAGCACCAGATAAGGCAGCCAAGGGGTGTCAAACTGGGGTGGGGGGAGAAGAAGCATGGGGAGGCCATGCTTCTCCATGACTGCTCGGAGGTGTCAGGGCCCACGTCGCCCTGACACTGTCAAACCAGTCGCGTACTGTTGCTAGGCAACAGCGCGATGCAGGGAAGGATAGGGATTGCCGGAGACGCCGCAGGAAGGGGCGTGGAATTCATTGCAGCCGGGGGAAAGCCCGGGCCCCGCCCACACATGGAATACGTCAAGCGCGATATAGGATTGGGTGACAGGAAGGGGGCCCCGCCCTATGCAGGCTAGAGGCAAAACTACATAAGGTACCGGCGGGGCTGAAAGTCATCGCCGGTAATCGCTTCTGAGAGGCTGGCCCTGGTATACCTTGTGTACTTTCTGTTTATTGTCCTACACTGAGAATCTGTTTGGGTGAGTGAGTCCTGTGTATTCCCCCTTCCTTGAGCAAATCCGTGTAGCGAGTGTGTGTGTGCGTGAAGTCTAGGTTGTTGCCCCTTGTTGTTGGTGAGAACTTGAGTTGCGTCGGGTGTGTGGGTTCCTGTTACATTTATCCCCCCCCCCC
>QEPC01009342.1:4099259-4111748 GCA_003113815.1 Sphenodon punctatus | reverse complement strand
CAGGGCTGCATAGGGCACCAATACAGCCCTGCAACATGCATAAATAACCACCAAGGGTGGTTAAAGGGTGGTTAGCGTCATGTCTGTTTTCACCCTTTATTATTAGCAACAAAAGTTATCCAGCTGTCTGGTTTTCCTGAGTTGTCTGAATCTGCATATCATTATTACTCATGGAGAAGACAGTGGCACAGTCTAACCTTGAAATAATGGGGTGCAGGTTTCAGCAGCCCTGTTTCATGATTTGATATTTAAAAAGCCCAGCTGTTTTGGTCAAGAAATATCACACATTTAATTAATTGTGCTAGCTAGTATTTCAAATCATACTTTTTGAAACTTGCTCTCTACTACTACACAAACAAGTATCACCCAAGTATCTCCTTGTTATTTTATATTTATTTAAAGTAAACTAGTTTTCTCTTTCAGATAAGATTTGAAGATGGGAGATCAGGTAAATGTGTCAAAATGGCTATCTGTGGTCATAAACATGGCTTCCATCCCTAACCCTAGCCTATACTATCCCATGCCTAACAGGGATAGTCTATCACAGAAGTTCCCACCTGCAGATTTGGTCACAATCTCAGATGATATTGCATATAGCTTGTGTGTCCCTCTTTTTTGTCGTCTAGGGTCACAGAATTACACCGAAGTAAAACAAAATTATTCAGGTTCAAAGGTTTGGGAACCATCAGTTTCAGAGTCCTATACTATGCCCATCACTGCAGTGTTTAAGGTACACAGTTAGCTATTATACTAATAAAGAATGATGACAGAGCAGCATGGAAGGTGGCCAGACAGGAAACTGAACAGTTAATAACCGAGAACTGGATTAATATGGGACTAATGATACTTCTGCCAGTTTAGCAATTAACAAACTACAGAGGTTGAGGCATCTCAGCCAGCTCTCAATTACATTAGGTAAGTCTTTCACAGAGGCAGACTGAGTCACTTTGTTATGTTAGAGTGGAAATGAGTGGGAAACCAGAGTTCCTGCGCTAAAGCCCTGAGCTGGCTCCTTGTACTACGCACTGAGGAAGAAGTGCTGTTGCTTCCCTGCTCAACAGCAGATAGAAGGTAATGAGGAGCACTCCTGCAGTGCAGACTCTAAATCATTTTGATGCTTTCTTAAATTTGCTGCCTCATGTTTCTACCTACTTCACTTGGTGCTAATCACAGTAATCATAATTATTGTGGAGAACGTGGGGGACCTGTCCCCCACAAAGTTAAGGATTTGGGAGAGAGCAATAGTCCCATTCCCTGCTAAATTTTCAGACAAATTTCAGATGGAAATGCTCCTTCCCTATGCCCTAGGATAGGGGAGGAAGGGTCAGGGCTTCATTTCTCTCATGCTCTCAGAGTGTGGGCATGTGAGAGAGCTGCTCAACCACCACCCACCACAGCTGCCATTGCAACCAGACTCCCCAGTCTGGTTCAGCCCTTCCCACTGGAGGAGAGCCCTCATCCACTTCCCCTCCTTTGCTGCCATCAGGATTTGGTAGGTCAGAGGGGCTTGTCTTCCTGCTGTTCCCTCAGCAAACCCACCCCACCACCATTCTCCAGGTTCCCCCACAAAGTTTTGGGGAAAGTAAGGTTGTGAAGGACTTTGTAGATGAAGATGAGGAGCTTGTGCAGAATACGCTCAGGAAGAGGGAGCCAGTGGAGAGAGGAGATTGCATGTGGTCAAAGCGACGGGCTAGTTGGATGATCCTGGCAGCACAGTTTTGAACAGAGATAAGGGAAGAAAGGTGGGAGCGGGGAAGGCCAGCAAGGAGGAGGTTACAATAGTCAAGGTGTGAGGTGACTAGGGCGTGGATGAGAGTTTTGGCAGAGGAGACAGACAGAAAAGGGCGGATCTTGGCAATGTTGTGAACCCAAATGGAAGAGATGGAAAGAGAGCAGTTCAGAACAAGTTTTTTAATTGGGCTAACTTTTGTTATGCAAGAGTATGTTAACTTTGGGGCCCCAGGGGGGCACATTTTCCTGTGCAAAATACCAGAATTGAGAAAAGGCCCAGTGTGACCCAAAGGCTTGCACACTCTCACCAGCAGAAGTTGGTCCAATAAAAGATTTTATCTGAAGTGCTTAGATAGATTGGGAACATAGAAAGAAGAGGCCACAATCATGTTTGCATGAGAGTACAAAAAGTAGATGTGGAATACATTAGATTGAGTGAAGTGATGAAATGGGGACTTGGAGAAGAAGTGGCATATGACAAATATGAATGGAGGAGGAGGACCAGGATAGAGCCCAAATAAAATCAAAGTGCCAAAGAGAAGAAGTGTGCTTCCTGCAGAAGGTCATGCTTGCTATAGCTTCAGGCCAATTCTGATTGAGTTGGCTACACTGTCACCTCTGTCCATTTATCCCCCTGTGGGTGCCTGTTATAGTTACATTGATGCCTGTTTTAGCTCCTTGATGTTCCATGATATTTCTTGATCTCTTCTTCACTCCATTTTAATTGAAGAACTACTTATCCACACACTAAAGTACGTGTGGGTCACTCCATTAAGAAAAAAGTGAACGGTTGACCCTAGTGAGTGTGCTACTGTAATAAAACTTCCCCTAGGGTAAAATCTCTGCCGTTAGCATCCCAAAGGTGGTGGTGGTCTTTTTATTTCTTCCCCGCCACCTTTAATTCCAAGCAGTGCTGGGCAGCATTTATGCACTTCATTAGGCAGCAAGATGTACCGCAGAGCAGGTTAACAGTTGAATTTTGCAGCAGCTTTTGTCGTCAACATTTCCTGTCAGCGGGATGAGGGCCAGCTGCTCAGCCAGCCCTGCTGTTATCAGACAAGCAAAATCAGCCCTGGTCATTACTGTGCCTTCTGTCAAATGCAGTGCAGTCTTTCCATTGATTTTTATGTTTACCACAGTGACATTCACAAAAATACCAAGTAAAAAATTATATCCACACCTTTTGAATGTCCTTTCTGTTCACTCTGAGCCTGTAAAAGCTCCACATGCGGCTTCAACTGCTATATGGAATGAACGGACATAGTCGCACTCAATGATTTTCAGTTCATTGTGTAAAATGAAATCAGTTTCCTTAGGGTGAAATGTAAAGTGCAATCACATTAATATGTTGTGGAAATTTAAATTTCAGCATCAAAAGGAAAAAATATATATAATACATGCAGCAAATATTTAGATTGAATGAATTATCTTGGTGCTGCCTTTCTCATTTGCAAAACCGTTAAGATTATGATGCATTTGATCAGAGAGGCCCTTAAGACAATGCCCTCAGAGCTCCAGCTGTCCAGCGTAATCTATGAGCTTGCCTAATTTCATTGTACTAGTTGGTGACCTTCATTGGGTAGACGAGACAGCAAATACACTCATTTGGTGCCTACCAACATGACATTAACAAATTAAGTTGTCAGGAAATTAAATACTATAGTGCAATCAAAATACATTCTTCTGTTTTGTTTGCTGGACCAGTTGTGGGTGGGGGTGGGACAGGTTTGGATTTCTAGACCAATAAACTAGAACAGAGTGAATTTACTGTTTGCTCACTCATATGACTAAAAAAAGGACCAAAAACATAGCTAGCATTCAACCAGGGCTGACATGAGGATATTTGCCACCCTAGAGGGCATCAGGCAACCGCTGCTCCCACCCCTCACCATGACAGCTGGATTGGGGCAGGAGAAACAGTAGCACTGAAAACAGCTGGAGGGGCTGGGGCACCCCCTTCAATTTACTGCGCTAGGCAGACCTTCCCCTGATCCAACACAGGTTTAGTGGTGACGGCAGCAGGATCGAGGGCAGGAGAGGTGGCAGCAGAAACTGTATAGGGTGGATCCACCTAGGGGACACCTCTTCCACACCCAATCCAGCTTCCGCCACTGCTTCTCTCTTGCCCTCGATCCTGCTGTTGCCGCCACTAAACTCTGTGCTGGATTGGGGGAAAGGGCTCCTTTCCCACCCCCTTCCAGCACAGAGCATCTCAGTAGCAACAGCAGCCAGGCAGCTGGATTGGGGGTGAGAGAGCTGCCCCCACAACATGCCACCTGAGGCAGCTGCCGAATGGATTCAACCCAAAGCAAGCTGTGAAATTCCACCAACCATGTGAGTGAAGGCAAAGGCACTAAGATTCCACAGAAATATGAAATGAATGTTGAATGGTTGTTCCCTGTTTGTGCTGCCACAGGACAGTACTGATAGTCTCTTGATGTTCTACAGCACCCCCTTCTAGCCCCCAGGGAACAAAGAGGTATTGGAAGGAATGGGACATGGTTGAGGCATCTATACACTGGCCCATCCATACACTTTACACTCCCTGTAAATCAACGTCAGGCACGGCAAAATGAAATGCTCTTAGGCGGATCTATTTTACACAGGGGCCCAAGCAATGGTGCAGATGAGGCCTAGCACCATGAGTTAAGGTATATTCATGGGAAGAACTTTCACAACTGTCACACTGTTCACATTTGAGTAGGCCATATTCTTTTAGCCTCTGCTTTTTCATTTATTTTGGCAATTTTGACGTTAGGGTGTTCGGGAATTCGTACACCTGGGGTTTTTTCAGCAGCACTGGTAGCGGGTTTTTCTACATCTAATTTTGTTTTCCCAACATGTATTGCATCATTGTGGTTAAATATCTTGGGGTGAGAGAGGGAGTTTTCTGTGGGAAAGCATTCTACACAAGCACACACAAGCCAAAAGGACAGGGAATAGATCTAAAAGGACAGTTTATAAGAAAGATGATGGTCACTGAACCTGATGTGGGATTGTGCTAATAGCTGCCAACTAGCGTTGTCACTTCTCACAGTTTGACCCTGAAACTCCCATTTTTGTCATTCAGGTTCAGTAGCCATGGGGTGCTCTTGGATCTACTGCTGCGCCTGGATCACTGCGCCTGCAGTGGAGGCCAGGCGTGCTTTTCAGCAACTTTGTCTTCTGAGAAATCTGTGACCCTTTTTGTCAGACTCAGTTTTGGCCACTGTCATCCATGCATTTATTTATTTATACAATCTTACATCCTGCCCCATCTGCCATGCAGCTCAGGGTGGCTTGCCATTTTAAACACAATTGTAACCTCAAGGCTAAATTATTGCAATGCATTCTATGTGGTATTATTATTATTATTATTATTATTATTAACAAACATTTATATAGTGCCAGCAGTGTACCTGGCACTTTACAAAGTAATAAAATAGACATGAGCTGGGGGAGAGACATAGGAAGGGACACAGAGGGAGAGACAAGGGGTCTAACATTCATGAAGATGCGAGGTCTCAAGTGCACGTACTTGGCTTGGTTATGATGAGAATGACAGCAGGCAGGTCCATGTGGCAAGGATAGGGGTAAACAGACCATAGGTATAGGAAATAGTGGCTCAGCAGGATAAAGAGTCAGACAGAGCAGAGCGAAAGAGGTGAGTTTTAAGGAGAGATTTGAAGGTATGAAGGGAGGGGGCAAGGCGGATGTGGACAGGGAGGGAGTTCCAGGCATGGGGGACAGCAAGTGAGAAGGGACGAAGGCGCTTAGGGGAGCAGGGAAGGCGTGGAAGGGTGAGAGAAGGGACAGAGGTGGAGCGAAGTGCACGGGCTGGAGTATGGAGGGCGATAAGTGCAGAGAGGTAGGGGGGAGCGAGGTTGTGAAGAGCTTTATAGGTGAAGACTAGGAGCTTGTGGACGGAGATGAGGAGAGAAAGGTGAGACCGGGGAAGGCCAGTAAGAAGGAGGTTACAGTAATCGAGGCGAGAGATGACCAGAGCATGAACAAGAGTTTTGGCAG
This sequence comes from Sphenodon punctatus, assembly GCA_003113815.1. NCBI lineage: Eukaryota > Metazoa > Chordata > Lepidosauria > Sphenodontia > Sphenodontidae > Sphenodon > Sphenodon punctatus. Next base: position 4,106,012 of record QEPC01009342.1, on the reverse strand, counting down.
ACGAAACAGAGAGAAAAGGGCGAATCTTAGCAATGTTATGGAGGGAGAAACGACAGGATTTAGCAACAGAGTCAATGTAGGGTTTAAAAGAAAGGGCTGAGTCAAAGATGAAGCCTAGGCTACAGGCTTGGGGGACAGGCAGGATGGTGACTCCATCAATAATTATTGACAGTGAGGAAGGAGAGGAAGGATGAGGGGGGAAGATAAGGAGGGGGAAGATACTGCCCTTGATGACCGTTCAGAACCTTCAGTTGGTGACCCGCCCTCTGTCGGGGGTGGGTTGCCAGGAGCACATGTGCTCCAGAGTCTGCACTGGCTGCCACCAATAGCTTTCCAGGCACAATTCAAAGTGCTGGTTTTGACTTATAAAGCCCTAAAAGGCTTGGACCCCAGGTATCTGAAAGACAACCTCTTCCCTCATGTTCCATCATGGTCAAGAAGGCCAGTAGAGGGCATGCTCCTGTGAGTACCAACTGCCCATGAGATTCATACAACAGGGGCATACAGGGCGGCATTCTCGGTAGCTGCTCCATGATTATGGAACTCCCTCCCCTTGGAAGTCCACCTACATCAGGGCCTGCTCATCTTTCATAAGAGATGTAAGACCTTCCAGTTTGGCCAGGTATTTGGCAAACTGTGATAGGGTTGAGTGGGATTGGATGGAGGGTTTAGGGAGAGGGTTGGAGTGTAGGGAGTTTAGGGTTTTTAATTGCCCATACATATTTATTTTTATACGTTTATATATGGTTTTATGTTTAAATTTTTGATATATATTTTTGTAAGTCACTCTGAGCCTTTGTGGGAAGGGTGGCATAAAAGATTGAATAAATACATTCATTAAATTAAATTTCAGCCTATGGGAGTCTCAGGGTCAAACTGCAATAGATGGCAACCCTACTGCCAATCCACGAGAGTGGAGTGAGGAGGACTAACCGAATCCAATAGGCTGGGAACTATTGCACTATCATCCTTTAATTTTCATCTTTTTATTATTTGTTGTTATATGAACCTTTTCCTGAGAGGAGATATGATATTTCAGAGGAGCTAGAACTGAGCCAGGCAAACACAATCCAAGATCAGCTGCACAGCATGATAGCAGAATTCTGAAAAGACTAATAAGGATATATTTAGAGTTTACAGATGGAATGAAGATACCTGTCAGGGATCATGGAATGGAGAGAGACCTACTAGAAGTCTGGAAGAAAAAGATGTGCTCACTCAGTGGAGAAGGAGCAAGACAATGAGAAATCTCAAATATTGGATAAACATCCATATTTGAGGAGAGTTACCTCAACAGATACTTAGCCACTTATTGAAATATGAACATGAAATATGAAAGTAGCTTAACTGGTCTGTATTTGTAATGATATTTGAAAACAGAACATAATAAGAACTTTTTCATAAGAATATACTTTTGGCAACAAGAAACATTTCACAGGGGACAACTTAAATGACAGTGAAATACTAGGCACCCATCCAAATTGTGCACTCATTTCATTTTTACCAGCTGTTTCAAAATATTTTGCTTAGATGAACCCCTTCTGAGATTTAAATATAATCCCATGATGACAAGCTGAAACAAAGATATGCAAAGTATATCAATTATCCATTGGCCTCATGACCCGCATCTGCAGATAGTGTGTGTGATTCCCCACTTATAGTCATCAAGACCTAGAGTTTGGGAACCTCTGGTTTGTACCCAGTCTGTCACTATTAAACTTGGTGATACTTTAGTGGAATTGTATGCATGTGAGGCCAGATTTTGACTTCAAGTGTCAAAAGATGGAAGTTAGCCAGAGACAACCTGATCCTCAAAAATATTGAGTAACCCAGTCTCCCAATGATTGCAAGAGAAGTGTTAAGTGCTCAGCACTTGAAAATCAGGCCCAGTCACTTGCCCTCTGACTAATGCCACTGCTATTATCCCATAAGGCATAGCAGTACGGTTTTGTATCTCATTCTCAGTATCTAATCTCAGAGGAAAAAAATTACAGATTTAAGAGTAGGATACAGAGTGGGCATGCCTCCTCCCCACCTGCACGTTTTGGGTCCTGGTGCCACTCCCCTTCTTAATTTCATCCCCATAAATTCAGTTAAACACGCCCTAATCCAGAGATTCTCAAACTGTGGGTCAAATCCCCAAGTAAGGTCACATCATCCATGGATTCATATTTTATATTCTTTGCATGGCTTTGTTGCTCTCCTTGTGCATGGGATTACTTTTCTCAAAATGAGGTCATGCAGGTGAAAAGCTTGGGGGTCATTTTCCTAGTCTCATGAGCCTATTGAACATATTCTGCATATTTATTAATAAACACAAAAGATTATATGTGCCTTGGGTGACAATTCGTAAGATTGCCGTTTCCAGTGTGCAAGGGTGTGGGACACAACAAAATGAATGTGGTAAAAGGTGTAAGTTTTTGCAATTGTGTAACAATGGTCCAAACTGAGGGCAGGAAAAGGTGGAAATTAAGGAAGGACTGTCCAAACTGAGGGCAGGAAAAGGTGGAAATTAAGGAAGGACTGTCCCCCACTCCAAACTTGAGATGGACAAGTCCCATCCATTTCACTCCCTATTTGTACATGATAAGGGAAGAAGCTGGGTTTGGGGGGTAGAGGTTGTCCTCCCCTCATTTGGGCTGTTGTCACTCTACTTCAAAATACACAGGATCAACACCATTATTTTTGCTTTCCTACCACCTTGAGCAACCGTGAGAATTCCTGGCCAAAGGACACATGTTCCTTTTATGTTTAATAACTAAGACGTGTGATATGTTCATCAGGCTCATGAGAGCAGGGCATGTTTAATTGAACTCAAAGGTTTTACAGAGGGAACAAATTAGGGCAAGAAGATATGACATGGGGAAAAAATTACAAGATTAGTTGGAGACAGCCCAGGATAAGCCAAATGGGCCAGATGCCAGTAATTAATGGTACAAAGGATGAGAGTCATCAAGGCTAAAGCAATGTAATGTGGGAAATGCAATCACACAACACCCTTTTCCAGCAGTCAAGAGAAGCACGTACTTGCATTTGTTTAGTTCCTCACTGCTTGGTAAAAACAAATACTCCAACTATTGCCCTCCCTAATAGCGTTATTTATAGCACCAAGCTGGATCATTACAAGCTGCATCACGTCTAGTCATTACTCCCAGAATCTACCACAAGGTAACCATGGTGACAGAAATGGTGACAGAAAAACAAATTGGTCATGGAAAGGAGAGAAGATGACAATGAAAAAACAAGACAGGGAAATGGTGCTTTGTATTAATGCCTTCACCTCACTTCTAAATACATCCCAACCCAAATTTGGCGAAGACAAAGTAAACCTTACACTGGCCATATGAAAAGCATACATATTGTTCCCATCAAGCATGAGAAGATGCATATTTCATAACAACACTGCAACTTTAACTCTGATGCATGGATAGATAGGAATGGTTTATGTGTGTGTAGTTATTGAACTTATTGTTTCTTCTGACATAGTATCTTAAGTATTTATGTAGCACCCCTTTCTGCAGTGTATGAGTGACTCACAGACTTTAATGTATTAATCCCATGGAGCAGAGACCTGCTCAGGTCAGAAATTCTGGCCCAAGTGGGGCCCAAGTTCTTTTAGGACCTGACCCAAGACAGGACCTGATGCAGCCATGGTGGCCCTTCCCTGATGGGGTATCATGATGTGATAATGGCCCTTTTTATATGGGCCGCAGTGCGGGGGGGGGTGGATGGACGGTCTTTGCACCGGTCCTTCAGTAGTGTGTGGGTGGAGGGTGTAGACAGGTGCACACTGGCGCACACCAACCTGCCACCCATCACCCATGCACGGAGCAACTGCTGTTTTTGATGGCTGCTGTGTACATGATGGGTGAAGGTAGGTGTGCATGTGTGTACACGAGCACACACACGCACACCCATCCCCCACCCACCCACTGCAGATTTTACATGAGACTTACCCAGGAGGTGCAGTCTGTGTAAAAAGGGCCAGTGGGTGAAAACAAATAAGACAATAGCCCTCTGCAGCCCAGGCTCGGTCCATGTAGCCCTCAGTAACATATTTAGCATGTTGGGACCACTCCCCCTTAATCAGACCCTTGCATGTATTTCATGTGGATGTGGGCAGCCCTCCACTGGTAGTGCCAGTGAAATCAAGAGCAGAGAGAGGGGCAGGAAGTGGTCACTCCTCAGATGCGCTAGGATTTTCTTCTGCGACTCTATAGTGATGATGAACCAGTATGCATGGAGGTGCTGCATGCAACCTAACTGACGGGATAAGGACAAGTAGGTACACATTAGTCCACATTTGCCTGTACAGCAGGCTCTGCGTTCTCCGAGACACCACCGTGAGTGGAGGCTGCATGTACGGTGGGAGGTGGCCATCTGGCTGGTGGAAGTGAACACCTAATAAATGGGCAGGTGGATACCCACCTGGTGTGGGTTAATGTGGACTAACATCTCGTTTGTTAACACTCAGTGCTGTACATCGAATAGGGTAACCTCTGGTTTCGGAATATAGCCTGAGTCCAAGAAGCTCAAATGGACAGCACCTAGGAATGGTCGGGTCTCATCAAACATGGGTAGCCAGGCTTCTGCTTTGAAGTAGAAAAATATTGTTCTTCCTGTTTTACACACTGGAGTCTGACACTTGTCTGTGGTCACATAGATAGCTTGATCCATCCCTCCTTCCCTTTATTATTGCATTGGTATATTTTCTTTGGAAATATTTTGTTAAAAATAAATATGGTTAGCCATTTTCTTTATTAAAGAGCTTCGAATTGTTACATCTTGAGAATAATTTTGATTGTGAAGATTATCAGGGAGTAATTTCAGACTTGATGGGCCTCTCGGCCCGCCACGCTGAATTACGGACCGGTATCCGTTTTGGATCCCGGTCAGGAATCAGCCCAACCGTCCTTTAGACGTGCCAGGCTGATTCTCTCTGGGGATCGGAGGGGGGGAGGGCGGGGCAGCGTAGCGCAATGTGAAGTCGCACAGCCTCGTCCCCTTGCACTCCCCCGGCCGGCCCTCCTCCGTTCGACGGGCAGGCACAGCAGCCAATTTGGCCGCTGCGCCCGATCCCAGATCGTGGCCAGGACCACGATCCAGGATGGGCCAAATGTAACAGATGTTAAATTTGGCCCATCATGGATCGTGGTTAAAATTATTCTCATCGAAGGTTCACTGGGGTGAACATCTGGCGGGAATCATTTACACGTTACGGGATTTTTGGTCACCGCAGGGGTTTCACTGTGGTTGACCGTGGTCCCGTAATGTCTGGAATTAACCAGGGAAACCATAAAACAGTATGTGGATGGACTTGCATGATTTGGGGCTCTTCGTTATGTACCAATAACAGGAATATACATTGTTTTTATATTCCCTTTTAGAAATTTTGTGTACTCTTACAGTTGATTTAAATGACAGATTATAAACTTGCAAACTAAATTGCAGATTAAATTACAGATTTAAGAAGAATGTTTATATTGGATCAGAACAGTGTTAAGATTTATATTGTTCTTAACTGTTATTAGAGTCATAAACCAAGATATTCAGAGCTTATTCTTGTTTTAGGGAGAGGTGTCTTCATTTCGGGGAGTCTAATTCTGAGCTACTTTTAAAGTGCTTAGTCCCTTACCCCTATCTTCTTCCTTTTGAGTACTTGACTTTACTAATGATGGAATGTCACTTATCAAACTTACTTAGTGCTTTAATGTAGAAGTTGGCAGAGGGGTAGAAATTCACAATTTTTAACCTAGATTTCTGTAGAGAGAAGGCTATTGCAATCACCATATTTATTTTATTTTATTTTATTCATTTACTTATTTGAATTTATATTCCACCCTTTCGTGCAGGCTCAGGGCAGCTTACAAACAAAAAATATTAAAATCAATAAAAATAAACCTAAAAAAATTCCAATTAAAATCTCCATTCCACCCACCCTAAAAAGGCCACCAAAACCCCGGCCAAATAAATAGATCTTATATTGCCTTCTGAAGATACTCACGCTTAGGTGAACCTCCAGGGGAAAGGAGGTCCAAAGCTATGAGGCAGCCACTGAGGCCACTTTCAGATGTGGGCCCCCCCGCGCATATTTGGGCTACAGCGGGGAATGCGCAGCCCGAATATGTGCGGGGATCAGTCGGGTCGACACCCACCCATCCACCCCCCGCGTGCGTCTTTGCTGTATAAATGGCCGGCGGTTTATAGAACCCAGAACCACAAAGACTTGGCCTTACTATAATTTTGTACACTTTCCCGCTATATAGTCTGGTGATGTGTTTATTATTTTATTTATTTATTTTTATTTATTTTGTCAATTTATATCCCGCCCCTCCTGAGAACAGCTCGGGGTGACTAACAATTTTAAAAACATAAAATATAATTATAAAAATATATTAAAACACTCATAAAATCACAACAGTAAAACACGGCTAGGGTAATACAAAAATACAATAAATAAGGGTATAATAAATAAGGGTGGGGGGGAGATTAAAAAAAAACCCTAACCCGCCCTCCCACCCTTCCCAAAGGCCTGGGCGAACAGCCAGGTCTTGCAAATTCGCCAGAATGTTAAAAGGCTTGGGGCCAGGTGCGCTTCCTCCGGGAGGGAATTTCAAAGATGCGGCCCAGCCACCGAGAATGCCCTCTCCATTGTGGCCCCCCGCTTAACATGGGGGACCTCCAAGAAGGCACCCCCGGAAGACCGAAGGAGCCGCTCTGGGGCACAGAGGGCGAGGTGGTCCCTGAGGTACG
>QEPC01009342.1:4087245-4097270 GCA_003113815.1 Sphenodon punctatus | reverse complement strand
CCGGCCACCCTCGAGAGATGGGCGGGCTCAGCAGCCAGTGCAGCCACTGCACCCGATCTCGGTCCGCAGTCAGATGTTACCTTCAGCCAGCCCAGATCGTGACCAATCAGACCACAGTTACAGTCCTGAGGTCCGGACCCGTGGTCAATCTAACCATGGTTCTGGACCTCTGGCCGGCCGGAGGTCCAGAACCGTGGTCAATTTGATCCTGGCTGGGTGTTCACTGTGGTGAACATCTGGCTGGGAGCAAACTGACGTGCACAGCCTCACCGCCACCGCAGAGGATCCATTGTGGTCCACTGTGGTGAATGGCAATTTCATCACGCCTGAAATTACCACAAGTCACCTCCCAAGGTACTTAAATATACGGTTTGGTTTCTGATATTGATATTATCTCTTAGTTCCATGCAAGTCATTCATATGACTTCTATCCTCCCCCCCCCAGTCTAATTTGAGGTCAAAGTTTGTTAACTTCCTGTTCCAGTCATCTATATCACTGCCAGAGAGTCATGCAATATTATTTATCTGCATCAACTTTTAATCACCTTCCATTTGAATCTGGCTTGCTTATGAAATCCATGCAAGCAAGTTAGCCTTCACCTTGATGATTAAACTCTTCTGGCTAGCTTGTTGCAAACCAAGTCCCTCTATTCTGCTGTGCCATAGGCACAGTGGTCAACTAAAAACTTTCTCCAGGGTCTGAAGGTTAAAACTCACTGCAAGGCTAAAAACAAGCTGGGCCTTAAATGAGCCCCATTTCCTAAAAACAGCGCAAGACAAACAGAGTTGGTGGCGTGTGACTGGTTCCTTAGAAACACATGGCACGCAGCAGTAAAATCGGGGCAGACCAGCAAAACATGTTTGATGGACAGACACATATTGCAGAGGCAGCAACTGCAGAGTTTACACCATAATCTCATTGAAAGCGCTAGCTCTCTGATAATGGGCGCTATAGAAAATCTTAAGACCTACAGAGTACATATCAGCATAGTATCTGCAGTAAAAAAACAAAAAACTAAAAAAGCAGTTGGCAGACATGGCCCTTTTCACATGGACGCTGCCACGGGCCCAGCAGGTGGAGGTGTGTGGGAGGCGTCCACCATGTGAAAACGGTCGATGGCAGGGGAGACCTCCACCATTAAAGTCGATGGGAGTTTTGCCATTGATTTCAATGGGTGGAGGATTCTGCCCCCTGCCTCACAAGCAGGGCTCTGCAAGGCCCTAAGAAGACAATGATGAACTGTGCACAGAGAGACATGTGACTTCCCCAAGCCAAGCCCAGCCCAGCTTCGTGGTACTCTTTTGTTCTATGACGACTCCCTCACAAGACCCTAGCATGCTCCAACCCTGGTGGCTTCAGTAAAAGCCCTCCCCCCACAAATTAAACCCTGCCCTAGATATATGCCATGTAGGGGCAGAATGAAGAGCTCTCAAATCCAAATCCCAGACCATAATTGATTTTTTCAATTTAAAGGGAGGGTTGAAGAGGAAGAAATCAATCTGCATCCAGGTAGAAGTCTTTTCATTTTCAACCTGAAAAGAATTGAAACAGCTGGGTTAAAAGCCACTGAAAAACAGTAAGTGTAATGGGTACAGAGAGTTGCCCCTCTAACCGTGATGGCAGGTCCCAGCATAACAACTCTTCCCACAAGCCTTGGAAAGGTTGCCCAACTTAAACTCATGAAGTGAAAAGTACAGCATCAGCTATGAGCAATACATTTTCATACACTGCAAGCCTTGTTTCCGCGACTCCACAAAGCATCTCTTGAGGAGGCAAACAAGATGCTCTTTGTACATAAAAGTTCATGCATTTGGGAAATGAAGTCATTTTCCAAAACTGCCCTGAATGGTTCTACTTTTCTATGCACAGACATAAAGATAAGCCCCTCTCTGGAGCTGAGGAAGAGAGAGGGGATTTTAACTGAGTGTATTAGACTATGCTGTTTCAGTAAAACCAAAACTATCTTGCATTCTCCTGAAGCTGTGAAATCTTAATCCGCAGAAAAGGCACCCAGCTATTGCTTAGGAAAATTTGAGTCTCTTCCTCCTCGCTTACGTTGGAGCAGAGATCTCTGGTGTTTCAATACATTGGCACCTTTCTTTATCTGTGACTGAGTAAACTTGAGGTGCTAAAAAAATCACACAAACTGAATTTAAGTCTGGAACTGTCAGACTGTGTCCAAATTGTGGGAGGAGGAGATTAGGAAAAAGGTCTGACCTTAGTATCTGAATGGCAAAGTTGGAGTGGGAGGGTCTGAAATCTAAAGGCAAAAAGGGAGTGGTGTGAATACATGAAGGAAGCCAGAGCCCTGAATACAGAGTCAGTCTGTATCCTGAAGAGTGGAGATAAGGTAACTAGGGAGCGAGTGGTGCTTTCCTGGAATACAATCTGCATTTTGACACTCTCTGTTTAAGCACTGCCCATCTGTAATTCAGCGGGAGCCTCTGGGGAAAAAAGAGGAGCTACAGGCACAGAGCAAGTGAGAGTCGAAGCATGAGCGCTCTCGCTCTCTCTCTCTCACACTCATTTTTCTTTTTGAATAAGGATCTGGCTAGATTGCCTTGAAGTGCCACATCTGGAAACCGAAAGCAGAGAGAGAGTTAAAATAACGGAGGCACCACTGCACCAAAGGGGGGCTAGTTTCAGAAAAGGGTAAACAGTTACTAAGAAGTTAGACGACCATTGCTGGATGTAAGGGGAGGAAATGGCTTTGATCTCAGCCTGGCCCCTGGTTTTTCTTATATTATTCTGTGTGGTGTCCTTCTCCTTAAACTACTCTACCTCGAGTGGGGACAGCGTTTTTCCTTTTGACATTGAAGGTAGCTCATCTGTCGGCAACCAAGAAGCCTCTTGCATCAGGGAGGAGCAGCAGTTTGTAACTACTGGAAGTTTGGTGCCTTTGGCTGAGGTACAGTAACTCCATTCTCCGTAGACTGTTTTCTTTCCCTTTCATGTGCTTGTGTGGAAGTTTCCATCTGGATAAAATTAGTTGAATCGTAAAGTGATAATATCAGATTTCAAAGTTTTTTATTTTATAAGACATTGCATTTCAGATTAAAAGATAAAGTTCGTCACGCTTCAAAATATGTGCATGCCTGCCGGCTTTGAATAGACAGGAGTATTGTAAAGTGGTCCTAGCATAGTATTTTTTACTTTCTTGCCTCAACAAATAAAGAGGTCTGTCCAAACAACACCAGGGTTAATTGTCACAACACTTTTGTACATGTATTGTGCACACACTGAGACTCTGATTCCCTAAGATTTCCAGCAAGGCTCCCCCCCCCAAAAAAAACACAACATTTTGGCAAACTCTGTGGTGAAGAAATTCTGCCCTTATGCCTGTGACATGAAACCCACCTCTGCTAACAGATGTTCATTTTCTGGGTAAAGGATAATAAATCAAATGGTATTGGGGGGGAGGGGATGAGAACTGCCTGCAGAGAAAACACCTGCAACAAAACCATCCTCTATTTCAAATAGTGTGGAAAGTAAGATGTTAAGTTTAGTGGCATGGAAAACTCATGAAGTTCCAAAGTTATTCTACTGTGACATGTTTTCTTGCAGCCTTTGGTTCCTGGGGTATTATTTCAGCAAAGTTCTATCTGAGTTAAACTACTATATAGGAAAAACTGCAATCTGAGAGAATAATAAATGACTCCAGGGTACACTGAGTGGGAGAGACAGAGTAATGTCTCATGCATGGGAGATGCAAAATAAGAAGCAAATTAAGTCACACAAGGGTCATGGGAAGGGAAGGAGTAAATGTCCTAGTATAACATTAGAAAATGAGAAGAGGATTAGCAAAGCAATGTGGCTATCACAGTTACAGCACTTATGTGGCAAAAGTTAAATGTTTTTACCATCCTCTGATTACTGATGCGAACAACAATCACTGCGTATAAATGTACATCAGGCTGCTGAAAATGCTTTGAGGACAATATGACTTCAGTTTTAGGCTGAAGTTTATGTCACCGCCCTCATCCACACTGTAGTGGTTCAAGACAGCTGGGAAATCTTAACAGGAAGGCCTGCACACCTCACCCTTACACAGTGCGAAATGTGACCTACGTGAGAAAGTATTGAACCTCAACTTGGTTCCAATTTAATGCCTAGGCACTGGGGAGCTAGCCTGGGCTTGGAAACAGTCCATAATATGAAGAGTGCATCTCCTCTCCACAGGCTTGGGATTAGCTACTAGGAAATAGGATCTCCACCTGCTGCTTACAGAATGGAAAGTCCCTGAATGAAATGTTTGATTTAAGAGACAAATGTATTTTGTGACTAAATTTCACAGCAAAGCAAATACAAGGCTTGTTGTTCTCCTTCTCCTTTAACAGCTAAACGTCTTTGAACCGTTTGGGGTCTCATAAAACAGAATGGCTCCACAAAGCCTTACTGTGCGTGCTTCATTGAACAGATTGGAATTTATGCTAGGAAAGTGCCAACTGATATTTTGCACATGGCTTGGAATGGACACTTCCCTCAGCATAACTACTTCGATTCTACCCACAAGCCTCAAAGTGGGCTTGGTGTTTAATTTGTTCTGCTTAAAACAACGTTTCTACTAAAAGGCCTGTTCCACTGAAGCCCCACTGACTTTTGGGGAGCACCGGACTGAACTCTAAACATCAGATTCGACTACAGTGATGGTTCCCATACTGTGGGTTGAGATCCCAAATGCCAATGGCATAGCTACCATGGAGTGAGGGGGCTCAGTTGTACCCAGGCCTCACATTTGAGGGTGGGGGGCTGCTAGGAAATTTTCAGAGGGAGCATGGCCGGTACTCTGTTCTCAGCTTCCATCCACTCTGAACATTTCCTAGGGGCACTCCGGCTGCTTGCAAAGGGCCCCACTAGGAAGGAAAAAAGATTTTAGAGTGGGCAGGGGGTGGAGTGCTGGCCCTGAACCCACCCACTTTGAAAACCCTGGGGAGGTTGCTGCCACTCGGGGGGGAGGGGAGCCAGTGCAGCATCACTACCTTTCGGGGGGGAGGCAGAGGTTGGCCAAGGGCCCCCTTGGAAGGTTCGCTCAAGGTGGTGGGGGCTGCTTGGGAGCCTTGCTCCTGAGGTTCATAGAGGCAAACTGCAGCAGGGTCCTGGCTACTCACCCACCCCCAGTAGCAGTGGCAGCCTGCAGAGGCTCACTCTTTCCCTGGTGGAAAAAACAGCAACAGCTCCCAGTGGTTGCCCTGGGAGCAGTGGCATAGCTCCTAGTAGGCTCCCACTCCTCCTCCATCCCACCCTGGCAGTAGCTTGCAGTAGTGCTCCCATCTGGGGCCCCTCTACAGCAGCGGCATCCTTGCCCCACCAAGGTAAGCCCTTCCCTCCACCATGGAGACCCTGCCACCTACAATTGGAACCTGAGCCATCTATAGGTGGGGTCATGATCCCGTTGACGCTTCATATACTCTGCATGTTTCTGTTGCTGGCTCGTCATGGAATTTTAATTTTCACAGGCAAAGCATAGTATTACTGGTTCTACCTACATGGACGACACCACCTGCAGCAGAACTACCATAGATCCATTCCAGGGGGTTAGCAGGATTCCAGGAGTCTATACAGAGATACTGGGCATTTTTACCCACACCTCAAAGTGCTGGTCTTTCAATCTTCTGGGTTTACAAGTTCAAAAGTAACTTCCGGATACATTCTTCACACAGACACTGCCCTGAGGCAGTTCCTGGATGCATTCTTCACACAAACACTGTCCTGAGGCAGCCTAAAGTAGCCGCAGCTGTAGACGTTAGGGGCTCCCATGGAAACCAGGTGACCACAGCTGCCTGGAGCAAAGCAGTTTACCAGGAGAACATTTTACACACAAAAGTTCTGGGAGAAGTTCTAAACAGAAGTTCAAAGAGACAGATGTTTAATATCTGGGTGAGTGATTTAGACACACAGAAAGTTCAGGATGTAACAGCAAACATGCAGGAGAAATGTGTGTGTAAAAACACCCACTAACACCCCTTGCATTTTACAGTGCATAAGTCCAGCTCCCTATGTGGCCACACACAAAGGTTTAGAGGCAGATTGAGGCCACTTGCCCAACGTTACCGAGACACAGTGGGGAAACACCCGTCAGATTCCTGGCGGCCAAACATATAAGTAGCTCTGAACGTGGGCGTGGGGGTAAAAAACATCAGCAGGCAGGTCCCGCAGCAATTTCTCTCATGGATCACAGGACTGGATTTTGAGACCTGTCATCCATGAGAGAAATTGCTTCAGGACCCGCCTAATGACACGTAATCCCCCCACACACACACACCCATGTTCAGAGCTACCTGTAAGTTTGGCTACCGGGAGTTTCCCCACCATCTCTCGGTAACATGGGCAAGTGGCCTGACTCGGATGGTTCTCCCACTGCACATGCCTACCCTCCCACCACCACCTACACCTATTGACCCTACTGTAAAAATTAGATGCCAAAGCTGTGGGACCTACCCTCATCTTGAACCTAGTGTGGTAACCGGAAAGCAACCTACTATCCCTTTGCATCCAATTACAGGATTCCTCTCTCTTGCTTCCAGATTAAACCCTGTTATGCAACCGTACTACTCTGGACTCTAGGATTAGGATTTCTCCTTGATGATTTTAAAATGAGCCATTTTGAAAGCTAAAGTTCTTTACTAATAGATCAAAGAGAAGCATGGAACAGACTCCCCTACACAGACCTCCTTGGTTCTGCTACTCAGTCTAAACATTGGCACAGGCCTATAACTTTCCCAAACAGACAGAGACTGTTAATACACTGAACAGTACCAAATTATATAGAGGGTGGTTTTCTGAGGCAGAGTTGTAGAACCACATAACTGTTTCACATAGTGCTTCATGGCGGACTTTGGTGCCAGAGAGGGCCAGGTCTTAACCACAAAACTAAAAAATCATTCCCTAGCCAGAATTCCTATCTACAGCACACCAGCACTCAAGAGTCATGTAGTTCGTGGAAATATGCAAAATTTGAAATATAGTGGGTAGCAGCTTCTCAAACTGTACTATTTTGGCTTGGTTTAACTTGCTGTATGAGGCTGCAGTCATAAAACCACTTATTAATAATGAGAACTAGGAACTTCAGTAGCAATTCTCCGCTGAGTAAATGGTTTCAAGATAGTGTCCGTGTTCTTTAATTCTGCTGAAAATGTCATGCTATGAACCTGCTTTACAAGAGAAGGGCTGAAGAGATCAAACAAAGTACAAAGGAGCTCACTATTTAATACTCTTTGGTTTTTAGTTTTCTTTAAAAATAGCAATCCTTAACTAAATGTGAACAGTAAAACAGTTTGGAAAATTCAGAACCAGCCTGAACTTTAGCATTCCTGTATACTGGATTAGATCCTCAGACTATTTATTCAATCAAATGTATATGTCACCCCTCCCATTAAGGTTCAGGGTGGCGTACAATCAATAAAAAAATCCCCTTAACCCTCCCACAGGCTACAACCCTTCCCTAACCCTCACCCACACGTCCGCCAAACTCCTGGCAAAATAGAAATGTCTTGCATTGTTTCCAGAAGATGAGCAAGCTCAGGCTTAGACAAACTTCCAAGGGAAGGGAGTTCCATAATTGTGGGGCAGCCACCAAGAATGCCTCTCTGCATGCACTAGCTGTAGAAACTTCACGGGCAGATGGTACCTGCAAGAGGGCGCTACTAGCTGACCTCGGAGGGCATGGAAGAACATAAGGGAAGAAGGCAGTCTTTCAGATAACTGGGCCCAAGTCATTTAGGGCTTTATAGGTCAAAACCAGCATCTTGAATTGTGCCTGGAAAGCTATTGGTAGCCAATGCAGACTCTGGAGCACTGGTCTAATTCACTTCTGAGCCACTGTGTTCTCTACCAACTGCAGCTTCCAAGCAGTCATCAAAGGCAGCCCCACATAGAGTGCATTGTAGTAGTCTAGTCTTGAGGTTATGAAGGCATGGACGATGGTGGCCAAATCTGAATCTGATAAGAGAGGTCACTTCTCACCAGATGTAATTGGTGAAAAATACTCCTGCCAATCTGGTGATCCAGGCACAGCAATGGATCCAAGATCACCCCAAGCTGAAAACCTGAGTGACCAAAGGCGGTTGGACCGTATCAATAACAGGGGTCCCTATTTCTCCCAGGTCACAAGACTGGCCAACCATCATCACTTCGGTCTTGTCTGGATTCAGCTTCAGTCGGCTCGCCCATATTCAGTCCCCAATAGCAACCAGGTTCTGGTTAAGCACCGAGACTGCAGGGCCTGGGTCGAATGGAAAGGAGAGATAGAAGTGAGTCACAATCTCACCCAGTGGTCTCAAATACACATTGAACAAGAGTGAAGACAAAATAGATCCCTGCGGGACACCACAGGAAAGGCCCCACAGGGAAAATGAGCAATTGCCCATCACCACCTTCTGGGATCTCCCCAACAAGAATGAACAGAACCATTCAAAAGCTGCCTCATGCACCCCTACCAAGTCCCACAGTCACTTCAACAACACCTCATAATTCAGTGTGTCAAAGGCCACTAAAAGATCTAACAGGTTCAGATACGATTTTCCCCTTGATCTCTCAGTGAACATCAACCAAGGCCACAAGCACAGTCTCATTAACATACCCAGGAAAAAAGCCGGACTGACAAGGGTCTAGGAATCCAATAGTGTCAAAATACACCTGGAGCTGCTGAGCAATTACACAATTCAATAACCTTCCCTACTTGAAGGGAAGATTTGGAGATTTAATGATGGCACTTGACTCCAAATCTCCATACAGCCTTACCCTGGGGCTTCAGATACACATTGGACAGGATCAGGGACAAGATGGAACCCTGCAGGGAGCTCCCACAAGGGAGCTCCTGAGGGGACAACGAGCCACTGCCCATCACCACCCTCTGGGTTCACCCAGCCAGGAATGAGCCAGGAACCACTTACTCTTTGTAGGTGATGAATCGGAAGAGCTACCACATATCAACATGACTTTGGAAGAGGATCTAGAGCAAATTGACAAACTAAATAGTAACAAATTACCGGGAACCGGATGGTATTCTCCCCAGAGTTCTGAAGGAACTCAAATACAAAATTGCAGATGTAGCATCTGCAACTGATTGCTAAAATCTGCCACTGTACCCGAGGACTGGAGGGGTTAAAATGTAATGCTGATATTTAAAAGGAGCTCCAGAGGCAATCCTGGAAACTACAGACCAGTGAGCCTGACGTCAGTGCAAGGCAAAGTAGTGGAAATGATTATTAAGAACAGAATTACTGGGCATATTGATAAAAGGAAGTCGTGCCTCACTAACCTATTGGAATTTTTTGAGGGTGAGAATAAGCATGTGGATAAGGGGAAGCCGGTCAACATAGCATATCTGGATTTTCAGAAAGCATTTGTTAAGATCCTTCATGAGAGACTCTTGAGGAAATGAAAAAGTCACGGGACAGGAGGCAGTGTCCTATTGTGGACTGGTAACTGCTTAATGGATAGGAAACAAACAGTAGGACTAAACGGTCAGTATTCATAATGGAGACAAGTAAATAGTGGTGTGCCTCAGGGATTTGTACTGGGACCGGTGTTGTTTAATGTATTCATTAACGATCTAGAAAAGGAGTAAAGAGTGAGGTGCTCAAATCTGCAGATGACACAAAGTTATTTAAGGTAGTTAAAACATGAGCAGACTGTGAGTGATTGCAGGAGGATCTTGAGAGACTGGGTGACTGGACATCTGGCAGCGGAGGCTAGGGTAGGGGGGTTGTGGAGGATAATGGTGTGTTAGGACATAGGGGGGTTGGGTGGAGAGGGGTGAAGAGTTGGGAAGGTTGAGGTGGATTTGTGGGGTGTTTTATGTTTTTATATTTATTAGAGGTGGGACCCCGGGCCCATTACTGGCTACCGGATTTACCGGTTACCGGTTCTCGAAAAACCGGATTCCCGGATTAAATCCGGTATACCGGTACCGGTTTTATTTCATTGCTTTCAATGGGGCACTGTGTCCCCATTGAAATCAATGAAATACATTAATTCCTCCCCCCTCCCCTTCCCAGGCTGTGCGGGTGGAAGGGGGGACACC
>QEPC01009342.1:4061942-4082677 GCA_003113815.1 Sphenodon punctatus | reverse complement strand
AACTCAAATCCTCTGGAATTTCAGCACCCCAGAATTCCCACCTCATATTAAAACCCCAGACCTCCCTCACTCAAACATAGGGCCTTCAGACCCCACGCACCCACAATTCATCTCCCAGGGACCTATTTACCCTCGGGTCATTAGGGATGGGCGAACAGAACGGAGTTCGGAAATTCGGTTCGGTTTGAAATTCGAGTTCGGAAATTCGGTTCAGTTCGGTTTGAAATTCGAGTTCGGTTCGGAAGCTCAGTTTGGTCAACCAAACACACCAAGTTTGGTCAAATTCCGAACCAAGTTCGACCATTCAAAACCAGGTTTTTTTTGTGTGTGTGTTCCCACTAGGGATGGGCAAACAGAATGGAGTTCGGAAATTCAGTTTGAAATTCGAGTTTGGTTCGGAAGTTCGGTTCGGTCGATTGAACAAACCAAGTTCGGTCTGAACTCTGAACTTCCGAACTACATTCGCCCATCCCTACGGGTCATGGTCACACCACCCGGACAGACGGCAGCTGCAGCAGCAGTTTTAGTTTGGGGTCAGGCAACAAGTTTATGCCTGAGCCAGGATTTAAAGACACTGCAACCCCCACTGCAGTGTCACTGCAATTTCAGCATGGCATGGCAAGGACTGGCTGATTCTGCGAGGATTGGCTGATTCTGCAAAAATCACTGCAAATTGCAGCAACGCAGTCAACTCGGATCCCTAGTTAAATGTTATTCATAATTCCTTATTTTTTTAAAGCAACAGTTTTTGTTTGCAATGAGCGTGAGGGGTCATAACGCAATAGAAAGCTATTCCAGCAGGATGTTTGCCCGGGAAAGTCAAATGACTTTGGTTTTGTCTGTGGGTGCTGTGGCTGCCAGGGTGCAGGACCCAGAGAAATCGGAGGGTGGGATGGTGATAGCTACCCTGGCCTTAGCTTAGGTGAGGTCTGATGTACAGAGAGAATTGGGAGACCTCTTCTCCAAGTCCAAGGCAGTCTATGCACACATAAGGTGGCACATGAATACACTGGGGTAAGGATATAGTATAAGGAGCTGCCTAATGGAGTCAGACCAATGGTCCATCTTAGTCCAGTATTGTCACAATCTGACACAACAGCAGGGTTAAAATCCAGCTTTCCAGAGTCTCAGGCAGAGACCTCACCCAGACATACTACCAGAGATCTGGAGATGCTAGGGATTGAACTTGGGACCTTACGAATGCAAAGCACGTGCTCTACCAGCTAAGCCACAGCCCACTCCCACATGCATAATATGGATACCATGTATACATGATGGAGTGCAGTCACCACACAACCATGCTGCATTTCCAAGTTCAGCAGAATGGAAGAGTGTTAGCTCCAGACAAGATGAGAGATTGGGATCCAAATAAGATTGAGAATTTTCTTGACGTATGTGCAATGCCAGAAGAAAGAAAGTCAGTAATGGAGTCTGGACCCTTCTCAACACTTTTTCTCATCAGCACCCTGATGACAACAGGAAGATACCTGCAGGGTCACTGGGAGTATCTTGATCCGATGGCAGAGATAAATCTCTTCTGGGAAACAAGTGACTCAGAATACAGGGAATGTGAACCAACAAAGGAGAGGTTGTTGAAGAGGTTTGGACACTCAGAGAAGTGCAGAGCACCCTGGTGAGCAGGGTTGTTTTCCACCCCCACTTTATTGTAATGCAGACCATGCTAGCAAAGGGGGCGGGGGGGGGGAAGTGTGTGTTTGACTGTGGTACCATGTTTTATGTGAACCAAGAGGGGTTTCCAGCATCATAGCAGGCAAGACCCCAGTAAAATAAAACTGGGTGCTACTACATGCCAGTACATTATTTATTATTATTAATTATTATTATTATTATAAAAGATTTGTTATCCTGCCCCCTCCTGCC
Source organism: Sphenodon punctatus (assembly GCA_003113815.1). Lineage (NCBI taxonomy): Eukaryota > Metazoa > Chordata > Lepidosauria > Sphenodontia > Sphenodontidae > Sphenodon > Sphenodon punctatus. Next base: position 4,080,796 of record QEPC01009342.1, on the reverse strand, counting down.
AAAGGCAGCTCAGGGAGGCGTACAGTATAAAAGCATTAAAAAAATACATACAACTTAAAACAATAAACCCATCAATTTCCCCCTCTCCCCCTATGCGTCTCTCTCACCAAACACCTGGGGGAACAGCCCAAGTCTTACACTGACGTCTGAAAGAAGGAAGGCCCTGGCCAAATGAACCTCTGATGGAGGGAGTTCCACAACCGAGGTGCGGTGACTGAGAACGCCCTCTCCAATGTGGGCCCCCCGCCGAACACGGGGGACCTCCAAAAGGGCGCCTGGAACGGCAACGGCCGTTCCAGAACCTAGGGAATGAGGCGGTCCTGCAGGTAGGTGGGGCCCAGACCGTGTAGGGCTTTAAAGGTCAACACCAACACCTTGAATCGGGCCTGATAGGCAGCCGGCAACCAGTGCAGAGAATGGACCACCAGTGTTATGTGCTCTCGGTGGCACATTCCCATCAGGAGACGGGCTGCCTCATTATGCACCAGTTGCAGCCTGCGGACCATCACCTTGGGTAACCCCAGGCAGAGTGCATTACAGTAATCAAGCCTCGAGGTGATGAAGGCATGGATGATGGTGGCAAGGTCACAGTCTGAAACATATGGCCGTAACCATCGCACCAGATGTAATTTGGCAAATGCACTCCTTGCTACAGCTGCCACCTGGACATCCAGGTGGAGCTGCAAATCGAGGAGCACCCCCAGACTACAAAATTGAGGGACCAGGACAGGACGCACCCCATCAACGATGGGGACCTCCACTCCCTTGACCCTCCCCACCAGCATCAACTCCGTCTTGTCGGGATTCAACTTCAGGCAGCTTGCCCGCATCCAGGCCCCCACAGCTGTCAGACATCAGGTAAGCAATGAGACTGCGGGGCCTGAGTCTGCTGAAAATGAGAGGTAAAGCTGAGTGTCGTCAGCATATTGATGACAACACACGCCAAACCCTCTTACGACCTCACCCAAAGACTGCATATACATGTTGCACAGGAGGGGGGACAGAATAGAACCCTGCGGGACCCTACACATGAGATCCCGAGGAACAGATGTACAGTCACCCAAGACCAGGGACCCGAGTTCACTGCACCAAAAAATCTTAAATTCTGCAATCAGTGAAGCCAAATTCTGCAAATTCACTGTGAGCATTAATATCTGCATAATTTACTTGATTTGCATAACTATGCATGCTGGGAAGCAAATTTGCAACAGGTTTGACATAGAATCACAACTTTGCTAATCAAACACAACTCAAATCCTCTGGAATTTCAGCACCCCAGAATTCCCACCTCATATTAAAACCCCAGACCTCCCTCACCCAAACATAGGGCCTTCAGACCCCACCCANTAGTTTGGAGTCAGGCGACAAGTTTATGCCTGAGCCAGGATTTAAAGACACTGCAGCCCCCACTGAAGTGTCACTGCAATTTCAGCATGGCACTGCGAGGATTTGCTGATTCTGCGAGGATTGGCCGATTCTGCAAAAATCACTGCAAATTGCAACCACACAGTCAACTCAGGTCCCTGCCCAAGACCACACAGTGAGTCCTATCGGCCAGGAACAGTCACCAGCAACGGTATTGAAAGCAGCTGAAAGATCTAACGAGATCAGAAGAGTCATCTAAAGCCTGGCGCAGGTCGTCAACCAAGGCCACAAGCGCAGTCTTCGTGCCATATACCGAATGAAAGCCAGACTGCGAGGAGTCCAGGAAACCGACCTGGTCCAGATGGTCCCAGAGACAGGCCGGTAGCTGGCAAGGGTGTCAGCGTCAAGGGCTGCACCACAGCCTCCTTAAGAGAACCTGGGACCCTGCCCTCCTCAAGGGAGGCATTGACCACCCGTGCCAGCACCAGCCCTAACGTCTCCCTGGTGGCCTTAACCAGCCAGGATGGGCAAGGATCTAATTCACATGTTGTGGCCGTAACAGCCCCCAGGACATCCCCCACATCAGCAGGGGTCACCAACTGAAATTGATCCCACAAAACAGTACAAGCCGGGGCATTCATAGCCTCTGGTTCTCCAACTGTATGAACTGTGGTGGCGAAGTCATGGTGAATGCGAGTGATTTTGTCCACAAAAAAATCAATAAACCTATCACAGCGGGAAACCTCCACTTTCAGGTGGAGGGAGGCTGGACTAACCAACCCCTTCACCACCTGGAAGAGCTCCCGCTGGGCGAGATTTCGCAGATGCTATGATGGCAGCAAATAACTTCTTATTTGCCTCCCACACAGCCACTGCATAGGCTTTCAAACTGGCTCTATTCTGCAATCTGTCGGTTTTAGCATGAGTATGATGCTACCGTCGCTCTAACTGTCTCCCCTCACGTTTTACCTGCCGCAGGTCCTCCGTGAACTATGGGGACCTGCGCCTCGATGTTTGGGAAGTGGACACCTGGGAGCCGCTCAGTCAATGGCCTCCGATAGCCAGGTGTTCCAAAACCTAACGAAGTCATCAAGCGGGCGGGCATCAAGATCAGAGGGTATTTCCCCCAGAGCATTCCGGAACCGCTCCAGTTCCATAAGTCTCTGAGGGTGAACCAATTTAACCAGTTCCATCACTGTGAGTCGTGGATTTGAGAAACTGGGGATGACAACATGCAAAGACTGATTGGTTTCAATTTCAATTTTTTATTTTTGCTTTCAGTTTTCACTATAGGTGCTCAATAAAGTATACAATTTGCTCAATAAACGCAGCACACTATGTGCATAGCAAAAGGTTATTTCCAGCTGCCAAGTGCTGGCCAGTAGAAATCCACGTATGAAGCTCCATGGGTAGACAGGGATAGCAGGTGCTGGACTGCCTCCTTGAGTCATAGCATGGAAGAAAGAACTGGTGCAGTTTCTTCTTCCCATGGTTTGCTGCGGCTATGAGTCATCATACGGGGCAGGATAAGGTTGGTGGGTGGAGCATGACATGAATGAACGCCTGTCCATGTATTAGACTAGTCACGATAAATCTGTGAGTGGATGCTACATAAACGCACATTAAATACACACAGGGGGATGATAATTTATTAGGCTCCACATACTTGTAAGTGGGGGCTGCATGGAATGAATCCAGACTCCAGCAGGCTATGGCATTTGTTAACACCCTCTGATCCCTCCATGCATGAATCTCCCCTATTGCTCGTGGGAAAGGAGTTCTACTGTCACCAACCACCCTCTCCTTCACATAAAGGAGCCCCGAGCTGTTTTCAGGAAGGGCGGGATAAAAATCGATAAAAATTAAATAAATAAATAAATAAATAAATAAAATAATAACAAACTCTCTGACAGGAGTGAGCTTCTATTGGATACAAAAGAGACCTGTCAATTGGTGAGGAACTGAGAACAAGCTGTGAGGACCATGACACCACTGTCCTGCCCCACAGAATCTATTAAAAAGATCCTACAACTTGATGTCGTAATATCTTTTCTCTGCTAAACCCTCTCTACAGTCAGGGAGATTTCCTTCTAATAGAGATTCGCTGAAGCAAGAGTGGGTTTTCATTTTTGCAAGAATCTCACAATAATCGAGAACTATTATCAAGATCTCAGCATGTTCTTGGTAATGGTTCAAGATCTCAGCGAGAATCTTGGTAATGTTTACCATTTACCATGATTTACTGTGTACCATATACCGATTTACCATATGCTGCATTCGTCCTGGTGATGAGCATGTGCAAAATGGCTGCCACTGCTGTTCTATGTATGCGCAGTCATATTCCAAGATGGCGCTGTCAGCATGGTTGCCATTTTGTAAAAGAGCAGCCATTTTGCACATGCGCATTACCGGGACGAACATGGTACATGGTAAATGGTACACAGTAAATCGTATACGTACACGGTAAATCAAAGTAAATGGTAAATCAAGAAAAATTCTCAACCAAACAAACGTCACGAATTGGGGATTTTTTTGATTCAAACAAATCAAGAACCATGAATCAAGAGAAAATTGAGATCAAGCTACAGCCCTAATAGAGATCCATTTGGAACTATATTGTCAAGGAACTGGAGGGAAGAAACCATGTTGCTGTCCTAGAGGTAGTGCCTAGGGTCAGATTCCTTTGTAATCTACCACCTTTGAAGATGGGCCCCGAGGGCCTTTTACAAGAAAGAAAAAACCCATCTTCCTAGTGGAATACAATACCCATACCCCTTTATTGATTGCTTTTAGGGCATGCTGCCATGCTCATATATTACAAGTTACTGCTTGATGATCTCTGTTGGTTAAACAAATTATTAAAAGTATCTGCAGAATAACTTCAGTGTTGGTGGGTCAGGGGTGGACATTTCCAAATGTCCATGAAACCAAAACATGACGTAATAATCACCCTCCCATGGGAAAATTATTATGTCAGTGCCAGTGCCTATAGCAACTTTAACTCAGGCTTTACCTTCTTGTTTTCTTACACAGTCTTGGTAAATATATTAGTATAGCCTCTAAGTAACACATTTCTATCCTATTAATTTTCTTTCTTTATTTTACTTCTTAAGCATTCCTGGCCTCTAAAGAATTGTGGATTGTAGTTGGTCAACTGTAGTTTAATTGTTTCGGCTTTTTTGGTTTGTCTTATTACTGTGGGGAAAATTTGTCTCACAAGCATACATTGAAAAAGAAGGGGATAGTAAAGGGAGACAGCAAAAATTTGCATACTCAAACCCAAGGTAAATACAGATCCTCAGCATTGTTAAACCTACCAGTATTTTGTCTTTTACAACAATTTTTATCCTTACTAGCTATAGAGTAAATAAATCAGTCCTAAAACTGGTATCAAATTATCATTAGCTAGCTTGCAGCCAGCTAAAACGTTTTAGCCCCATGCCTTTGTGGAAAAGAATGCCTTTTAAGCTAAGGCTTTGTCTTTCCCACTGTATATGGAAAAAATGACTGTGCACTTTTATGGAGAACGCCTAGCTGAGAAATGTTTATCTTGGAACCAACCCATCACTAAATCAGGGTCTGTCACCGACCGATATTTTGTTTTCTATTTGAATCCGAGAAAGGATGATAGTCTGGAAATATCTGCAGCAAAAGATTTACAAAATTAAAAGTCAGAGTAATAGTCATTTTTTGTTAAATCAAACCATTATTGCTTTCTTTTTACTCTCCCTTTCTCTGTACAATAATTTTGGCACGATTAGCAATTAGACTGTCAGAGGCCGGCAGGCAGACCTCACTCAAGACACAGGGTCTGTGTGCAACTGCATTCAGGTTCTCTGGGGCTGTCGAGTTCTGGGAGCAGTAGCTAGAGCAGTCCAGGGAGCAACTGTGTCATGGTAGTGGGGAAAGAGGACAGAGTCGCACTCAACCTGGGGAGTGGTGGCTCCATGGGGGCTCCATGGAGTGACCCCATGGTCCAGCTGGCTTCAGCCCCATCTGTTTTCAGTACCCACGATCTCACTTCCTTTCATAAGCAAATAAGACCTAGTTCTCACAGACTGCAAAGATATGGAAACCATATTCCCCATGTGAAGGCTTGAAGTGTGTGATATCCCACTACCTCACCCTCAGTACTTAGAGAACTATTATCTCTTATGAGTTTTCACATGTGATATGAGCAAGGGGGTAATTTACCCATGAGTGGTAATTATCAGGAATTACCCTCCACCCAACTAAGTGGCTTTCTTGCCACAGGACACTGTATCTGTTACTGTAACATGTAAGAAAGGCTTATGTTACCAAGCACATTTGAAAGCTAAGTTTTAACTCCAACAGCATCCATACTGAAAAGCAGCAACATAGAGGACACCAACAGAATAGTAATTGGACTCCCAAATGCTACAACTGGCATGTGTGATTCCCACTTCAGGATGAACCAGAAGATGATAGAAAAGGTAGCAGGGATGAGAAACTTCAACTAGGTCCATTCTTCCTATGAAAGGAAGTGGTGATTACTGATTACCATAAAGCTGTAACTGGACGATACTCAGTATTTCAGATCAACTTCTGCCTAACTGATTGCAGCAGAGGCAGACTGGTTAAGGGAGCCTGGCCCTTTATTTATTTATTTATTTATATTTATTTATTTGTACATTTTTACCCCACTCCTCTCACTACAAGTGGCTAGGGGTGGCTCACAAAATTCATAATAAAAACAGTGTGAATATAAAAATATAAAACATAGTAAAACTCCATTAAAACTCTAATCATGTGCAAAATAAAAGCCACAATGCAAAACCCGCAAAGTTACCCTGACATGCCCATCCCACCCTCCCCTCCTCCCGCACCAAATGCCTGGCGGAAAAGCCAGGTCTTACAATTTCATCGGAAGGAGAGAAGATTCAGGCTGAGGCAAACCCCCACCGGATGGGAGTTCCAAAGCGACGGCATAGCTGCCGAGAATGCCCTTCTATCTGTCCGAACCCGTCGGTAATGCAGGACGTCCAGGAGGGCACCCCCAGATGACCTCAGGGACCGACCAGGGGCCCAGAGGGTGAGGCAATCGCTCAGATAAGTAGAGCCTAGACCGTGAAGAGCTTTAAAGGTCAACACCACCAGCACCTTGAATTGGGCCCAGAAGACAATAGGCAGCCAGTACAGTGCTCAAAGCACCTGTGTCATGTGCTCCCTGTGGCCCATCCCAGTAAGGAGACAGGCCGCTGCATTCTACACTAGCTGCAGCTTCTGAACTATCATCATGGGCAGCCTCACATAGAGCACATTGCAATAGTCTAGCCTCGAGGTGACAAACTCATGGATGATAGTGGCAAGATCGAGTCTGAGACATATGGGCAGAGCCTTTTCACCAGATGTAATTGGCAAAAGGCTCCCCTGGCCACAGCCAACACTTGAGTATCCAGGCGTAGCTGTGAGTCCAGGAGCACCCCTAGGCGAACCCTTTAAAGGAGGGTTTGCGCTGGCCTGGGAGGCGTAGGCACTGAGGCAGCAAAAGACAGTGCCCTAATATGCCTCAGCTTAACTAACCTAGAGTTGGGCAGCCAAGTGGCCAATCTGGGACATCTGGGCTGAGTGTGGCTTGGCAAGCCCTAATCCCAGAAAGCTGAGTCTGGAGTTCAGTAGGGGGATGTCTGTGAGTCAGTGAGACCAGAGCCAGGGAGGGTTGTGCCTCATAGCTCACTACCTGGCTGCAGGAGGGACTGTGCCTAGCCAGAAGGAGAGCCCACATGAAGGGACTGAATGTATGTGAACTGTATAATAAATCCTGCTTGGTCTGGCCTCCATGTGGCATAGATCTGGAGATGACTTACCCTGGGGATGCGTGTCCTGTTACACTGATGAATAATCAGAAAAAGGGAAGCTCCTTCCCATCCCATTTAGTCTCAGGAAAGCAGCTGGAGTTCTCTTTTTCTCATCCAACCTCACCCTAGAGTTTTCTTGATTTATGAACTTTCAGATGCTGATGCTAATCAAATTCGAGAGCCACAGCAGCGATTACGAAGGTTCCCGCCCGTCTCCTGTAGCGTCAGAAAGCAGCCTATGTTGTTCCAATCATTTTCCTGGTGCTAGCAGCAAGCCTTATATAGGCTAGCTGGCAGCCAACCAGAAAGCTGGGAGGCATGACAGGGGCTGATGATAGACAGGAGATGTGCCATGCCCATGACTAGGGCAGAGTAGAGAGGGCTTTTGTGGGGAGTGGCTGGGTCTGAGGCAGGCTGAGGCAGTGGATCAGTAAGGCCAGCCACTGCTTCAGGAACTCCAGGGGCATGGATTTGAGGCTGGGTCCTGACATGCAGCACACCTCAGATTGGAAAGGTGTGTCAGTACTATCACAAAATCTCAATGGAATATCCCATATGAGAACATAAAATCTACCATACTGGCAATGGTCCATCTAGCCCAGCATCCTGTTTCTAAATCGCCAGCAAGAAGTGCACAACAGGTGAAGGGAATGATCCATTTTCTGATGTTCAGAGATGTCATCCCCCGACTGACTTGGCTATTAGCTATTTATGGAGCTATCCTCTCAGACGTTATTCAATCCTTTTTTGAACCCAATTGTATCAGAGCTGAAATAAAAAAAAGAAAGCAATGCACCAACATATGTTTGATAAGATAAATATTTAAGAGGGAAAGAACACACTTCTGCAAAATAAACAACCCTGATTGCTAGCTTTGTATGTATTTAATTCTTGTAATAATTTTAGTTTATAATCAAACTACATATAATTAGGACTGAGATATCTGTCAAGGTGAAAGGGTAAGAAAAAGACTTCTTGTTCTGCATTATTACAACAGCAGTAAACTGAATATTCTATACATGTTAAAAATCAGGATGAATATTCAGCATTTTAATGTCATGATATCATATTGTTAAACACACACATACAACCTATAAGCAATATTTGACTGGTGAACAGAAGCGTGGAAATTTGTTGTTTCCTGATATATTTCAATTTTGCTACTGAACCTTTAACCCATATATGATTATACGGACTTTATATATAATTTTAAGCATCTGCCAAAATGGATTTAATAAGGTGGTTTTTATCACAAGCCATTACATAGCCTTTGTACTTTCTTATTAATGAGAGACTACATAATTGCCCAACTCTAAAGTCACCACAGAATTAATTTCTCTAATAATTATAGTTAAAATGTGACCTTTGTAGTTGAAAAGAATGTGGTACTGCAGACCAGAAGTAATGAAGGGTTATAGAAATTATAAATAGAGCACAGAGGCCTCAGGGAAACTAGTGATCAAGCATTCCTTAGTTTTATTGTATGGGTTTGTAAGACATATAAGCTCATATGAAGTTATGCTATTAAATAAATGGACAAAAAATAGTGAGAACAAATTTTGCTTTCAATTACACCAATGTAAATCTGGAGTAACTTCCAAGTCAATATATTGTGATGTGCCTGCCTTTCTAAGGGCCAAAAGCTGTAGGCCAAAACTCCTACTTTTCTTCTTTGGAATCATAGAATGAGGCCTAGACAGTGAAAGAGCTGCTGCTGCTTCTGAATTATTATTTTTTTTAGTCAAATAATTTTTGAGTTACATATGTTTATACTTGAACTACAATGAGCATTAAAACACTTAATAGTTCCATTCAAACACAACGCTATGAATAAGGGAGAATTCTAAAATGGGTTACATTTAAAATGTCTCATGTTGAAATAACACACAAGATGGACCATCAATACAAACCTGGACTGAAATGAGCCATGTTGGGAAGATAGAGGAATGAGTTGGAAAGAAATAAGGAAAAAGAAGGAAACACAAGTTCTCAAAGACGTGGACTGAGGAACAGTTTAGCAATCCTTCTGTACAACTCCCAGTCCAAGCCTTACACAGCCTCATTTCTTGCAGACTTCAGAGTCCCCAAGAAAAGAAACTTGGGCGGGGGAGGGGGTTAGGAAGTCAGGCAGCCGTCATTTGAAACAGCTGACATGGTAAACTAGCGCTTGATTGGAAATGGTGTCATGTAAAAACGCGATTATGTGGGTTTTACAAGGCAGCATATCCAATCAAACACTAGTTTACTGCAACTACTGTTTTAAATGGAGGTCACCTGACTTCCAGTAGCGGCAGGGGAATGTCTAACCCCCTTACCCCTTGCGCACGGGCGAGTTTCTTTTCTTGCGGACTCTGAAGTAGGCAAGAAATGGGGCTTATCTAAAAGCAGCCTGAAAGTTGCGTTATCAACAGAGAAAAATAACATATTTCAAAATACGCTGCTTGAAAAAATTAATGAAATATTAAAACATACCTAAACCATAGTTAAAAGTGCCTCCTTTCTAAACTGATTTCTACATAGAACAAATCTCTTACTTTCTAAAACGTGGTTGCCTCTGTGGAATGATTTAAACAAAATTTCATCTCAAGCACTCAGTAAGGAAATCCCATGCATTCATTTGCATTCTGTCACATGAAATACTAATACAAATTAAAATGTTAATTGTTTAGATCATTTTCTTTTGCCTTCCAATCCCATAACTAATTCTCTCCTAGATTCAAAGGTCTAAGATTGCCAAATCAAAATTTCAAAAATAAGGGGTATTGTAGAGCTGTGTGTTCTGAAATAAGGGGACATTCATTACATCATAAGTAGCTTTAGTGGTCTAAAGTAAGAGAGGTTACTTTAAAATAAGGGGCATACAGGAACCCTACACAAGTCTGGCAAACTCTGGTGACAAAAAACTGGAGGTCACTTTTTTATAACCCTCAAGCTGTACAGTCCAGTTTTATTCCTTAGAAACCACAGAGAAAAGGAGGGTTTGTTGTTGTTGTTGTTGTTAAAGGTGGAATGAGGCCAATCATTGCTTCACAATCAAGTTTTAGAATAATCTTAAACTTGATCCACTGCTTTAACTGCAGCCAATGAAGTGCTTTCAGTATGAGATTAAGATGATTGGAGGTCCTGGATCTAGTGAAGTTGGCAAGTGCCATAGATAATTAATTAAAATAGTCCAGAATGGAAAATTAAGAAATTGCAAAGTAGCATCTGAGGACATGGCTTAGGCCCCAGAATAGTTACATAGGGTGTTAAAGACATTACCTCACATTAGCTAACATTAGACCACATTAGACCACACAGGGGTTACACGTTACATGTGACGGTGATGAGCGCCACTATGCTTCAGTTCTGCCCAGAGTGAGGGCCCTCACTCCTGTCAGAATTTGGCCCAGCTGCCGAAAAAACATGATGGCAGTCATGCCATGCTGTGCCAGGCTGTGCCATGCCATGGAATGAGCAGAGAGAGGGCAGGGCAATGCGCGGACATGCATCCACATGCCCACCCCACGCTGCTCAAAGCAACCCACCCCCGTCCCAGACAGGCGACCACAGTGGCCTATGAGGCCACCATGACTGCCCAGAAGCACAGTGGACCCAGAACGGGGTAAGTGAGAGCAAGTCATCAAATGTGACAGCCCGCTTTTCCCCAATCTGGCATCTGTTGCACAGACTGCGGAGGTACTTAGCCTGGGCTGTTCCTCGGGGACAGCCCCAAGGAACAACCTGGGCTAAGCATCGCCAAAGCCTGGGCTATGGCACAGGCAAACATCTGGTGGCCCCTTTTATACGTGATGTTGGGCACAGATTAATCCATGCCCAGTGTCATGTCTGAAAACTCCCACAGTTTATTAGGCGTTCATCAGAGTTTGCCCCCTCTGGACACAGGGTTGCCACTTGGCCCTCACTCACACCAGAGTCTCAGAGAATGTAGAGCCCGCCATGTGGGTATATGCTGGCTGATGTGGGCTAATGTGTGCCCACTACCCACATGCCACCTCCCATTTATTAGGGTGTGCACAGCCTCTGCCTGCATACAGATCCACCACGACCCTAGAGTCTCAGATGCAGCACCTAGAGCCATCTGAGGAGCAAGCATTCCCTCCGTTGTCACTCTCACTGGAGCTTTGAATGTTTACTTTTCTTTTTGGAGCACTCCAAAATGGCACATCAAAAACAAAAAGGGAAAAGAAAACAGAAGACAGAGCGGGGTCATTTTTGTCCATTCCCAGGACTGTCTGAGCCTTTTCGGAACTCAGAACATTATTTCTGGCACTTTTCTTCAATTTTTTGCCACAGTTTGTTAGGCTGGACATGCCAAGCATGTGTGTGGCTACTGCGTGGGAGCTTCATGGACCAAACATGGGCTCCAGAAGCTATCATCTCGTGTGTTAACACCCATAAAAACATATGACCCGAGGGGACGAGCATTCTCTATTCAGGATTCAGAAGAATCTTGCTTATTCTTCTTTGCAAAATAACGGACGTTCCTTTTAAAGAGCACTTTCAAGACTCGTTTAGCTCAATCAGTGATCAGTACTTGTTATTACAGACAGGTATGAAACCCCAAATAATGTATTGGTCAGTTTCCCTCCTAAATCTCTTACAGTGAAAGACCCCAGCCTCGCAAACACTAATTCATGTAAATAAAGATATAAGGAGCTGCCTAACTGAGTCAGACCAATGGTCCATCCTATTCCAGTATTGTCACAACCTGACACAGCAGCAGGGTTTCAAATCAAGTTTTCCAGGGTATCTGGCAGAGGCCTCACCCAGGCGTGCTACCAAGGATCCTGAATCGGAGATGCCAGGGTCCAGGGATTGTACTTGGGACCTTATACATGCAAAGTATGTGCTCTGCAACCTCAGTCATGGCCCACCCTTTAGGGAATAACTTTCTGCACACAGAAATAATGCCTTCAATCAATGAAATGAAACATGCATAATGTTACCTCCTTGTGTAGTGTTGGAAGAATTATGCCCGACACAAGACAATGTTACAATAAAGAAAAGCATAAATGAGGAAAGGGAACAAGATAAAGATACAAGATACTGGTGAAGCAAAACAACCATGAATAGAAACATCATAGGAAAATTACTGAGGCCTCCCCCAAGACGGACCAATCAGCAACCATTTGATTTTGTCGGCATTCAGTTTAAGAAAGTTAAATGACATTCAGGCCTGGTCATCAACAAGAGACACATGCAATCCAAACAGGCCTGAAAGGTAACCTATAAATATAAGCTAGTGTGAGTGCCACAAATAGAATGATGAGGAACCGCACATCCAGTTAATGCCACCCTAGATGTACATCGGCCTATCATAGCCACTTGCCTAAAACAACGCTCACTGCCTTTCTTCAGTGATACAGTCAGTAAGCTTGTGGGGAAATCTAAGGCTGAATTTTGTCTCATTTCTGGGGCCTTCTCCCTTTCTTTAGCAAATGTAAGTTCATTTGAACTTTTGAGAAGGCAACATGTGGAAGACAAAGAAGAATAAGCAAGATAAGTTAGCTGCAACTGATGAATACCCAGACTAGATAATTAAACATTAACAGAGATTGTTGTAGTCATGGGACTTTCCCCATTGATTTCAGTGGGGTTAGGATCACACCCTACATCACAAGGAAAGTGAAGAGCCCACAAAAGCACAAGAACAGCTACAATGTGTGTTTTATGTGAAGGACATGATGACTCATTTGAAATAGTTTAACTGCAAAAGAACAAAATTTAGGCATGAACCCAAGTTTGGTATCCGGGAGTAGTCCTTATGCATGTCCCTTCCCTGAAAAGGACTTATTTAGTTAGACAAGATGTAGGCAAGCAAGGTCAGGATTCATAATTAGCAGCCTGGAAAGTCACCAGCCATCAAGGGGGGGTGGGGAATAAATATTTAAAGGCATTCGATATGATCTCAGTGAATTATGTTTACAAGGAGTTAAGCATTGCCTAATTAGTCTGTCTCATAATTAGAAAAAAATGTGCACTCATAGTTTCTACCTGGTTGGAGTTAAATTTGATTGAGAAAGGTGTCATAAGACTAGAAGTAGGGTACAGCTGATGAAATTAACAGGCACTGAGTTTAAAACAAACATAAGGAAGTAAACAACACACAGGGTAATTTCAGACGTTATGGGATCACAGTCAACCACCCTGAATCACAGTGGATTCAGGGTGATGGCTATGATTGCATGAACGTCTGTTTGAGCCCTGCCAGATGTTCACCACGGTGAATTCCTGGTGGGGTTCAAAGCTAACCACGGTTCTGGAGGTGAGGCCAGCCTCACCTCCAGAACCGTGGTTAGCTGGACCACAATCAGGAATGGGGCAAAAGTAACGTCTCTTATCTTGCCCCGTTCCTGATCGTGGTCCTGGCTGCTATGCCTGCCCGTTTCCCCGAGGGCAGCCGGACAGTGGAGCGCAGGGGGGCGGGGCTGAGTGACCACACGTAACGTCACACCTCCCCAATTCCCCTCCGCAATCAGGCCGGCACGCATAAAGGACGGCGGGTCTGATCACGGACTGGGATCCAAGATGGATCCTGGTTCAGGGTTCAGTGTGGCCCGTCACGTCTGAAATTGCCCACAGTTATCCAGGGGAACTCATTGCCATGGGATACTGGCAATATCCAGGAGAAATACAGCCTTAAGGCTCCTGCCACTTTACTAGAGATGCTCGTTCACCAACCACGATGGAGATGGGAGAGCATGAGTGAGTTAGGAATCAGTGGCAATACAACATACACTATGTGCACGCCTGATTTTATTTTGTGGAGGAGTTGGGGGGGGGGGGGACATCTCATTCAGGCCACAGAGTGCAGGAAGGTCAGAACAGTGGGGAGTAGTGTTATTACAGCTCTTACTGTTTGCAGAATGTTTCCCATCAATCTTGAGAAGAACTAAATCTTTGTGTTTGCACTGGTAAAACTATGTCTTTGAACTGGGCAAACTTCTAAGGAATTTGAAACGGCTGTTACTTCAGTCAGAGGGGGGTAGGAAAAATGGTCAAGCATCCATGAGACTTCTCTCAGGAGGCCAGTTTTAGGGTGGTTGTTAGGGGTTTTTTGTTGTTTTTTTAAAATCCTGCTTGAAAGTTGTAAAATATGAATTATACAAAGTAACAAGACTTGCAAGATATGGTAGGGGAAGGTGACCCCCAGTTTTTCTCTCTTGTGTAAAGCAACTGAACACGCGTCGCTAAAGGAGTCACATACTTTTCTGAGGTTAGAGGGAAGGGTTTGGTAGCTAATAATTTTCTGCTGTGACAGACTGGCATTCTGGGCCTTCCAGATGTAGATTTTAGGTAAGATGCCAATGCCATAATGTTGTGAAGTCAGGACTTCTTTTATTTGAACAAAAAAGAGGCAGTTGAAGATGGCTGATGTGCAGACGCACTGGGGCCCACATGTCTGGACGGGGAGGAGGGGCACATTCATATAGCGTGCATATGCTCACTAGAGATTCCAACTTTTGCACCAAAACCCATTCCCACCTTGCTATACCCCTGGGTTGATGGCTAAACTTTTTTTAAAAATTGGCTCTATTTGTTGTGGGTGTGGAGCCTTGGCAAAATAGGGCTTTGATCTTTTCTAATAATGTGTCTGACATGCTCAGTTTTGTTGTAAACTTTGGAGTTTGGGTAGGAACAACTTTGTACCAAAATGATTTATGTCTAAAAAGATGCAACTCTGTGTATGTGAAGGCTAAAGTTTTAAGGAAAGATAGGCGAGACAGGCAGCCATAAAATTGTAACATTGACTGTTACCGGACGTAATGATAAATACGTGCATATCTATCCTGTGTTGAAACAGATGAAGTCATTCTGTATAGTTAAGCAGACATTTATACTGCTGTGTGTTTGCAGCTACTCAATTAATTTATTATTATTATTATTATTATTATTATTATTATTATAAGCATTTATATAGCACCAGCAATGTACCTGGCGCTTTACAAAAAATAAGATAGACATTGTCCATGCCCGAGAACTTACAATCTAAAGACAGGGGGAGGAGAGACAGGGAAGGGGGAACAGAGGGAGAGACAAGGGATGCGACATTCATGAGGATGCAAGAACTCAGGTACACTTTCTTGGCTTGCTTACAGTAAATTGGGAGTTTACAGATAACAGGTGGGGGATAATCCTGGGTGGGGATGATTAGCAGGAGTTAGGAAGGGCCGAGTGGAAGAGGTGGGTTTTGAGGAGGGACTTGAAGGTGTGGAGGGTGGAGGCAAGGTGGACGAGGGCAGGGAGGGAGTTCCAGGCGTGCGGGGCAATGAGGGAGAAGGGACAAAGGCGGTTGGGGGAGCAGGGGAGGCATGGGAGGGCGAGGGAGGGGATGGAAGAGGAGCGGAATGCTCGAACTGGGGTTCAGAGGGAGATCAGGGCAGAGAGGTGGGGGGAGCGAGGATGTGAAGAGCTTTGTAAGTGAGGACAAGGAGCTTATGTAGAATACACTCAGGAAGAGGGAGCCAGTGGAGAGAGGAGAGGAGAGGAGAGGCTGCACATGGTCAAAGCGACGGGCAAGGTGGATGATCCTGGCAGCAGAGTTTTGAACAGAGATGAGGGAAGAAAGGTGAGAGCAGGAAAGGCCAACAAGGAGGAGGTTGCAGTAGTCAAGATGTGAGATGTCTAGGGCGTGGATGAGAGTTTTGGTAGAGGAGACAGACAGCAAAGGGCGGATCTTAGCAATGTTGTGGAGGGAGAAGTGAACAGATTTGGTGACGGAGTCAATGTAGGGTTTGAAGGTAAGGTGAGAGCTGAAAATGAAGCCCAAGCTACAGGCTTGGGGGACAGGGAGGATGGAGACTCCATCAATGGCAATTGACAGGGAAGAGGGAGAGGAAGGATTGGGAGGAGACCCCATCAATGGCAATTGACAGGGAAGAGGGAGAGGAAGGATTGATAAGGAGTTCAGTTTTCTCCATGTTCAGTTTGAGTTGGCGTTGAGACATCCAGGCGGAGATATCAGAGAGACAGTTGGTGAGACGAGCTTGAACAGAGGGGAAGAGGGAAGGAGTGGAGAGATAGAGTTGAGTGTCATCAGCATATAGGTGGTATTAGAAACCATGGGAGGCAATGAGTTTGCCTAGGGATTGGGTGTAGATAGAGAAGAGGAGAGGGCCAAGGACAGAGCCTTGGGGAACCCCGACCGAGAGGGGTAGGGAGGAGGAGGGGTTCCCCAAGTCTCTGTCCTTGGCCCTCTCCTCCCATTAGCCATTTCCCGGATGATATCCCTTGGTACAATGCTCCCAGTTGTGAAAAAGGAAAGCCAGCTCTAGGCTGGAAGCCCCAGAACAGAAACTGCTGGTGTTGTGTAGGCACAGTTTCACTCTAAGAGACTTTAACTGTGAAAGCACCTAATCCCCTTGTAGTCAGTTTCTTTCCCTGCTGGTTTGTTGTTATTTCTTCCATCCAGCCTACCTGCTCACCAGAAATACACCAGATGTGAGAGCACTAGACTGGCCCTTCATGAAAATCCATGTCTCTATGATCCTTTGGATTCCCCCAAACTGGTAGCAAGGTGGTGAACATCTCTAGATGTAACAGCAGCTGTGTGCTAGCCAAAAATACATGTTGTCTCTGGTTATTATTTTTCAGATCCCAAACTGTGCTAAGCAATGCATGTGTGTTTTCAAAAACAAATATGATGACCAAGTGTGTATTTAAAGCTGACCACCTGGTAGCACAATCGTCCAGTTCTCAGGGGGTTGTTGAATGAGAGTGCTTCAATCTGTCAAAGCCTGGAAGCTGCCAGCATGAGAAGCCAAGTGGTTCAGTGGAAGTTACATACAGACTTTAAATCAGTAGTTCACAAATACTTCGCCTGCTGTGTCAGCGACTCCCATTATGAAATTTAATCATAATCCCACAACCTCAACAGCAACACAGCATGAAAAGTCTATCAAAATCAATTCGGATCAGGATTCCATCTACAGATGGTGTGACTCCACTAGAGGCCCTGACACACAGTTTGGGAACCTCTGCTCTCAATGGTTTAGCACAGCCCAGTTCCAAAGCCCGTCTAACACAGAAACATGACAGAATCCAGGAGGAAGAACCCTGCTCTGGGGCAAGTAAATCTTCACATCTTTCTGCTAATGCAAAATGAACAAAATTCAGTGCAGAACAAAAGTGAATATATTATTTAATTAAATCCTCAGGAAGTAGCAAGATGTTCTTTCCATGACAACAGCAGCAGCCGCAAACTGACCTATTTGTGTTTTTTATTAACTGAGAGCAGCTGCCTTGCTTTATTCTTTGAGCTCCTAGTCATTACAATCCCAGCTCCTAAAAGGGGGGAAACTCTCCATGGCTCAGGTTTTGCACAAGGCATCTTAGGCTGCTTTTCCATGAGCAGCTTTGACGCGGCGGGAGCATGTGCTGTTCAGATCTAGCACAGCTCCCGTCTCGTAGGAAAGGAGGCTGTGCGGCTTTCCCACCGGCAAGCTCACGCATCTGACAGGGTACCCTGTTCGATGTGGAAACTTGCCTGTGGGAGAGCCACACTTCCTCCTTTCCCATGAGATGGTAGTTGTGCTACATTTGAATAGCACACACTCCCATGGCACCAAAGGCTGCTCGTGGGAAAGCAGCCTTAGATTACCATTTGCTCTTGCCGTAAGCAGGGATATAGATATATTAGGTGAGGCGTGTGCAGTTGCACCTAGCAGTGGCGTAGCTACCGTGGCATGGGGGGGGAATGCATTTGCACCCAGGCCCTGCCCTGGGGGGGCCCATAGGCAGGGCCATCCCCCTCACCTGCAGCAGCGGTGGCGGCAGTGGGAGGGGTGAGGGAGGCAGGGGGGCGGAGGAGCCCGTGGGTGGGAAAAGAGCCCGGCAGATTTTTCCCGGCAGCCGGCTCCTCCGCACTACGTCTCCCTTGCCCCTCTTGTTGCCGCCACTGCCAGGTGAGAATGCAGCCCTAAGTTCTTCTGCTGCCTCCCCTCGCTGGCTCCAGTCCCTGTCCCTCACCTCCCTCTGCATCCTAGTAGCAGCAGCAGCAGCAGTGGGACACAGATCGGGGAGATAAAGCTGTTGCCGGCGCACCAAAAGTGTTGGGGTTAAAACAGCCACACTCTTTATTAAACCAAATTAGATTAATTGCAATTAGGTGGGGGAAATCAACTTGTGCGATGTGGGTCCAGTACTTGAACATCATCCTAACAACGAACAAACAGGCGTGGTTTCGATGCACCATCGATTACCACCCTTCAACCAAACAACGTCTCCCCCTTGTCACGGCACTTGCCGCGTGCAAGGAGGACCAAGTTCCTTGTGGAGCTGAGTGAGGAGGAATGGGTCTGTAGGTGGGGGACCATACGTCTCCCTACTGCCCTCCCTAACCCGCCACTCCCAGGAACTCTGCCCCACCGGTTGCCTTACCCCTGCATTTCCGGTAGGTGTGAGGTCCCCATCTCTTAAGGAGATGACTCGTGCTTATCAATTACTAACCTACGATTTAACCTTCGGTACTGGACCCCTGCTGGAGTGCGACAATTATAAGCAGGCACAACACACCCATGATTCTAACAGTGGGAGTAATTAGTGTACCAATTAACAAGCACTGTGAGGAAGGCAAAAAAACTGGGAAACCTTATTACAGGGTCAAATTAGGATCCCCACAAAAATTCCTTCCTGGTTCACGAAGCAACCGACAAGTGTCCACAGTGC
>QEPC01009342.1:4026287-4061690 GCA_003113815.1 Sphenodon punctatus | reverse complement strand
GGGCCCTTCCCAACCTTGCTCCGCCCCTGGCACCTGGGTCCACATGCCTAGGGGGCCCACACTCATATAGGGTGCATATGGCATACTGAAATGGGGTGTCACAGCCAGGGGCTAATTCCATCTTCTGCACCAGGGCTCATTCCCACCTAGCTACACCCCTAGCCATTAGCCCTGAAGCAGCCAGGGAGTATGCTGGGTAGAGTGGCCATACCTCCCCTTTAAAAGAGACCGCTTATGAAAAATACATTATGCAGGGCTGCATTGGTTCCAGTGCAGTCCTGCACTATGTATTTTTTATAAGCATACTCTTTTAAAGAGGAGGTATGGCCACCCTAATGTTGGGACAAGGCTGAGGTATGTTGGGGTATGGCAGTGCAAGGCCACAGCTCGTAACTCCATACCCTCTAACATCTGACAGAGAGAAATAGGTACATTCATTCCATGTCACCCCTAATTTGCATGCATTCATTATTAGTATTAAATATTTATATGAAAATTTGTAACAAACCATTGACTAACTTTGGAGATGAGCTGCGGGGGTGGGGTGGGGATGTCTGTGTGAGAGACTCTGTGTACACATATGTTTTTAAGTGCAGGACTGCTGGTTCAAGTTAAAACTCCGCCTATTAAAAAGTCAGAATGCTCAGATTAGCTCAACAGTTTTAAAGAAACACAGAGGATTCCCAGATAGAAGCAGTACCAGTCCCTTTAAGCAGCTAAAGAATCATTTCTCACAAACACACTACACCCTCCTACCTCTTTAAGTTTTCAGCTCCCCCTGCCTGGATGGTACCTTTCTTTGTTCTTTTGATAGATGGGCTTATCCCAAGCTTGTTAAAGTGAGAAAAGAAAACAGACATATTGCTAATTCCACATTAACACCACTTTAACACTGCTTTAACATTTCTTATTCATGTTGCAGGGTTGTATTGGTGCCCTATGCAGCCCTGCAACATGCATAAGAAATATTAAAGTGGTGTTAGTGTTATGTCTGTTTTCACCCAAGGTGTCCCAACCTTCCTAGCAATGAATGAGCCAGGGCCTCCGATCTCAGTTTTAATTTCATTTCCCTCCCCATCAGATAGCTCTTTCTCCAGATGGATTAATGAAGTGTTAATGATTCCCATTGTCTGTTGAATCCTGAATCCTACAAACCTTACAATACTGGGAGCCCGGTACAAGGTAACAAAACCTGTTAGTATACCAGTCAAAAAGGTACTATTGGAGGGTATGTAGCTCCGCAGGGTTTCTGGGCAGCACTACTAGCAACCAAGAATCGAGAACTCTCTAAAGTATGCTGGAGATCTCACCAGGGCTCCACATATCATTTCCAGATGTCCCTTATTTCAAAGCCCCCCTGGCCTCCATAGAACATAACAGGCAGCCCTTATTACAGATCCACATTCAATAGAGCATCTCTTATTTAGTAACCTCTCAGCTCCATAGCGTCCCTTATTTTTGAGATTTTGATCCGGCAATCATAGCCCTACATTCTCCCAAAACAGGGAGAATACAAAGATGGCCTCAAACCACATTCGTCTTTCTTTGATTTTTGTGTTGCCCTGTTAGAGGCACAGAACAAAATTGCGAGTTTTGACAGACATGTCAAGTTAGTAATTATTTTGATAGTTTTCAATTAATTCAATGATCTCATTCCAAACAATGGGAGTCACATGCATGCACCCACCCACCTGGAAGCTTTATTTCTTATTTCTAATTCTCAAAATATGGAAACTGAAATTTTCTCACTTTACAGAGATTTTTGTCACTTTCTTTAAAAAATCTATTATTTTAACAGTCACTATGCAGGCATTGTCAGAGTTGTATTCTGTTTTTCTAATGCAAGAACATGAAGACAGCTGAGGAGATAGCAGTAGAAATAAATCATTATTTTTATTGCCTGGAAGTGTGCTAGCTACTGTATTTGTAATGTAGACTGCCTGCCCCTAGCAGATCAAAAATTACATTGTCAGGACAATCTTCCACCATTAAAGTCAATGGAAGTTTTGCCACTGTCTTTAATGATGGAGAATTGTGCTCTTAGAAATGAAAGGGCAAAATCTTTGTTTTGTATGATACATTACGCATGGGAGTGAGATGACGTTCCTTAAGGCAACCTTTTGGAGCTCAGGACCCAGGCCATTTGTAAATGTTGATAGCCCGTCATGACCCAGCAAGTATGCACCTTTGCAACCCAAAAAGCACATAGTGGGCCATTATCATAAGCTGTTTGCATTTGCATTTGCAACCCTTTAACTCCTTTTGGAACACAGACCTCAGAAATTTCTACCTAAAGTCCCTGCCTCACTCCCCTACACAGGCAACCTACACATATATGGCAAGTCACAATACAGAAGAAGAAGACGATCCATGGATCTGCTACTGATGCTTCCACTCATGTAAGGGAGGAGTGGATGGAACCTTGGACTTTTGTTCATCTAACATATCTTCCAGTGCAGAGAAAATAGTCTATGGCTGTTAAAGGCATGGTGCATCTAATAACCCCCTTGAAGCAACATGAAGCAAGGCCTAACCTGAGGATTGCACTCATTCGCACAATGCCTTGCATGGGAAATCTCACAGTGTAGACTGTGGTACCTACCTACCACTGTGGGCCAGGTGTTGTGTGAAGGGTTTTGCTATGCTAGCAAATGCATGCAAGATAACCCCAACATCACAGAGTTGTTTTGACAGGCTTGCTAGGAAGACAACCCTGACCGCCGGGGGGAGAAACACAGGCTGCACTCCTTGTGCCTTTCCCTAGGCTCTAGGTGTTTGTAAATGAGCACTCAGAGTCTGCTTCTGAGGCAGTTCAGCTTCAGTGCAGATTGTAAATGGTCAGTTAAGCTCAGAGTAACAATCACAGGCCCATAAAGCAGAAAGGGAAGAAGAGGGTTACACAAAGAATGCAATCCTGTGGTTATTCACTACCGAATGTATGCATCTTGCTAGTTCTTTTCCAAACAAGCCTAAATATGGTCAAATCCTAATACGTTTTGCAGAACTTGAAGTGTCTGCTGCATTTGTCTCCCAGAGTCACAATCATGCTCCTAGATGAAGCTGTCGAGTTTGAGTCCGCGGAGAGAATTTCTTTGTGTCCCAATAATCTTTGACATTTTTAGGGCCCGAAACAATCCTGCTGTTGACTAAATTCTGATGGCTTCAAGTGCAATTTCACCTGAATTCTTTAGGGTTGAAATAACCCTTAAATCCACTAGGTTGATGACCAGGTGGCTGGACCAATTTCAATAGCCTAATCCTGGTGCACAGCCTAAATATTCAGGCTGTATTACAAGAAATATCACTTTGGGAGGCTGCTCACAAGCAGCAGACTTGCTTTTCATCTAATCAGCCAGCCCCCCTCCACCCTCAAACCAATAGTGAGAAGAGGAAATCCATGAAGAACTGTTTTTGTGGCCGTGTGCCTTTCATGGGCTATTTAAAATACAGCTGTGCTTCCATGGGTGAGGAGAAGGGACTGTTATTTATCTGTGCATTTATGAGAGTCAGTCTAGCCTAGTGGATAAGGGGTTGGATTTGGTCCAGGGAGAACAGGGTTCTAATTCCACCTTAGCAGACCACAAATTATTCTGGAAGGAGACTATGTTTCGGTTGGTTAATGGAATAGGGTTCTCTCTGTCTTTCCTTGGTGAATACTCAAGAGCTAAGGTTAATNATTGTCTGTTGAATCCTGAATCCTACAAACCTTACAATACTGGGAGCCCGGTACAAGGTAACAAAACCTGTTAGTATACCAGTCAAAAAGGTACTATTGGAGGGTATGTAGCTCCGCAGGGTTTCTGGGCAGCACTACTAGCAACCAAGAATCGAGAACTCTCTAAAGTATGCTGGAGATCTCACCAGGGCTCCACATATCATTTCCAGATGTCCCTTATTTCAAAGCCCCCCTGGCCTCCATAGAACATAACAGGCAGCCCTTATTACAGATCCACATTCAATAGAGCATCTCTTATTTAGTAACCTCTCAGCTCCATAGCGTCCCTTATTTTTGAGATTTTGATCCGGCAATCATAGCCCTACATTCTCCCAAAACAGGGAGAATACAAAGATGGCCTCAAACCACATTCGTCTTTCTTTGATTTTTGTGTTGCCCTGTTAGAGGCACAGAACAAAATTGCGAGTTTTGACAGACATGTCAAGTTAGTAATTATTTTGATAGTTTTCAATTAATTCAATGATCTCATTCCAAACAATGGGAGTCACATGCATGCACCCACCCACCTGGAAGCTTTATTTCTTATTTCTAATTCTCAAAATATGGAAACTGAAATTTTCTCACTTTACAGAGATTTTTGTCACTTTCTTTAAAAAATCTATTATTTTAACAGTCACTATGCGGGCATTGTCAGAGTTGTATTCTGTTTTTCTAATGCAAGAACATGAAGACAGCTGAGGAGATAGCAGTAGAAATAAATCATTATTTTTATTGCCTGGAAGTGTGCTAGCTACTGTATTTGTAATGTAGACTGCCTGCCCCTAGCAGATCAAAAATTACATTGTCAGGACAATCTTCCACCATTAAAGTCAATGGAAGTTTTGCCACTGACTTTAATGATGGAGAATTGTGCTCTTAGAAATGAAAGGGCAAAATCTTTGTTTTGTATGATACATTACGCATGGGAGTGAGATGACGTTCCTTAAGGCAACCTTTTGGAGCTCAGGACCCAGGCCATTTGTAAATGTTGATAGCCCGTCATGACCCAGCAAGTATGCACCTTTGCAACCCAAAAAGCACATAGTGGGCCATTATCATAAGCTGTTTGCATTTGCATTTGCAACCCTTTAACTCCTTTTGGAACACAGACCTCAGAAATTTCTACCTAAAGTACCTGCCTCACTCCCCTACACAGGCAACCTACACATATATGGCAAGTCACAATACAGAAGAAGAAGAAGATCCATGGATCTGCTACTGATGCTTCCACTCATGTAAGGGAGGAGTGGATGGAACCTTGGACTTTTGTTCATCTAACATATCTTCCAGTGCAGAGAAAATAGTCTATGGCTGTTAAAGGCATGGTGCATCTAATAACCCCCTTGAAGCAACATGAAGCAAGGCCTAACCTGAGGATTGCACTCATTCGCACAATGCCTTGCATGGGAAATCTCACAGTGTAGACTGTGGTACCTACCTACCACTGTGGGCCAGGTGTTGTGTGAAGGGTTTTGCTATGCTAGCAAATGCATGCAAGATAACCCCAACATCACAGAGTTGTTTTGCACAGGCTTGCTAGGAAGACAACCCTGACCGCCGGGGGGAGAAACACAGGCTGCACTCCTTGTGCCTTCCCTAGGCTCTAGGTGTTTGTAAATGAGCACTCAGAGTCTGCTTCTGAGGCAGTTCAGCTTCAGTGCAGATTGTAAATGGTCAGTTAAGCTCAGAGTAACAATCATAGGCCCATAAAGAAGAAAGGGAAGAAGAGGGTTACACAAAGAATGCAATCCTGTGGTTATTCACTACCGAATGTATGCATCTTGCTAGTTCTTTTCCAAACAAGCCTAAATATGGTCAAATCCTAATACGTTTTGCAGAACTTGAAGTGTCTGCTGCATTTGTCTCCCAGAGTCACAATCATGCTCCTAGATGAAGCTGTCGAGTTTGAGTCCGCGGAGAGAATTTCTTTGTGTCCCAATAATCTTTGAAATTTTTAGGGCCCGAAACAATCCTGCTGTTGACTAAATTCTGATGGCTTCAAGTGCAATTTCACCTGAATTCTTCAGGGTTGAAATAACCCTTAAATCCACTAGGTTGATGACCAGGTGGCTGGACCAATTTCAATAGCCTAATCCTGGTGCACAGCCTAAATATTCAGGCTGTATTACAAGAAATATCACTTTGGGAGGCTGCTCACAAGCAGCAGACTTGCTTTTCATCTAATCAGCCAGCCCCCCTCCCCCCTCAAACCAATAGTGAGAAGAGGAAATCCATGAAGAACTGTTTTTGTGGCCGTGTGCCTTTCATGGGCTATTTAAAATACAGCTGTGCTTCCAAGGGTGAGGAGAAGGGACTGTTATTTATCTGTGCATTTATGAGAGTCAGTCTAGCCTAGTGGATAAGGGGTTGGATTTGGTCCAGGGAGAACAGGGTTCTAATTCCACCTTAGCAGACCACAAATTATTCTGGAAGGAGACTATGTTTCGGTTGGTTAATGGAATAGGGTTCTCTCTGTCTTTCCTTGGTGAATACTCAAGAGCTAAGGTTAATGAGCTGATTCTGGTAAGACTCATGGATGTCTACAGACAGAAAGATCTTGAGGCCATCAAGCTGACAAAGGGTGTCTTTAGACATAACGTCAACGGGTGTCCAAATGTGTGTTTTGACCTTGATATGAACACCAGTTAGGCCCTGTGTTCACCATGTGGCACTGCTTAGAGACACAGCCCGTCTTGGGGCAAATTGGTGTTTTGATCGCCACCCAATGTCGGCATGCAAGCGCTGCCACCTTGCTCCTGTGTTGTACCTGCTAACACGCTACAGGATAGCATTAGACACAAGGCTGGCCATGTGTTAAGCCGAAACACGCAAATTGTTCTTGTGATGCAATTGTGTGTTCAACGGGTGACCAAGTTGGTGTTGGGATTGTTATGGTGCTTACACACAATGGCCAAACACATGCTTAGGGGTTTTGACACCCGACCTTTGTTATGTCTAAAGACGCCCAAAGTCAGCAACGTGGTATGGATTAATAAAAACATAGCACCTGTTATGGGCCGACGNAGCACCAGATGGAGTATTATTTAGGGCTTCTTACAAATTTTAAGCTGCGAAAAGCCCTTACACCTCTCCGCTTCCAATTGATGCCCACAACAGTTCTTGAGGGTAGATATAACAACATCCCTCATGATTTACATTTCTGCATATGCAGCACTAAATCTAGAGGATCTCTCCCATTATTTATTTAAGTGCCCATTATCATCAAACCTTAGAATAAAATTGCTCCAGCCCCTATTATGTGGCAGATCTTTTTGGGATGATTAATATAAATTGTTGTATCTATTAGCTGATTGTATTATAAGAAAAGTGGTAAATCTTGCCCATGCATTAATGGTCCAATGACGCAGGAATAATGAGAAAATTCTTTAGGATTAAAACTTAAAGACATATTATTCTGGTCTTAGTTTGTTTTTTTAACTTATGTATAAAAATGTCCAGAATTAAATTGCTGGATATATTTATTAATAGGTTAACAATTTGTATGCCACATTGGCAACTTTAAGTTTTAGATAGATCTCCCGTGCTAATCGGGAAATATATGTGGTGATGTTATATTGCAAAGATCAAATGGTCAAGTCAAAAAAGTGAATGATTGAATTGAATTCCACCTTAGTTGCGAACTCACTGGATAGTCTTAGGCAAATCACTGTTTCTCAATCTTTATCCCCACCATTAAAATAGGAATAATAATGACCAACCTTATAGGATTATTTTGAGGATTATTTTGAACTAGACAAAGATTGAATGGCACTCTGAATGCTCTTTATGAATAATTAATAATATCTAAAGTCACAATTGGTGTTTTTAGACTGACGGGCTGCCCCAGTGCTAGCCGTGCCAGCCTGCTTTACCCCTGGGTAGCCTGTCTGTCTAAAGGTGCCCCACCAGATGTTAAATAGGAGAAGGCAGGGAAAGCCCTAACAACAGCGCTCCAGAACACCCTGGAGTACCAGCGGCAGAGCAGGCGAGCCAAACCCTGGGCACCAGCCTAAAGTGGAGCAGTGGTCCGTCTGATTCACAGACCCAAGCTGCTGCTCTACTTTCAGATAGATATTGCCCCAGGTAGCACCATAGAGTTGTGGATGCTCTAGTCCGTAACTCTATAGTGGGGGGGGGGGCATTGCATCGGCGGATCGTGGGACGGGGAACCCACCAGAGCCATCTGATCTGGACCCAGGCACGGTTGGGAGTGAGTGGACGTGGGGGTGCAGCCCCAGAGCAGCTCTGGGGGTGGGCAGCCCTGCATCCATCTGAAAATACTCATTGTGCTGACAAGAAGATACCTAATTTAGGCCATTTTCACATGAACCACGGTGCCTTCACGGTCCGTGGGGGATGGGTGGAGGCAGTAGCTGGCTGGCCGTGCATGGGCGGCCTGTCCCACGGACACCCACCCACCTCCACCCATCTCCATGCATGGAGAATCCACCATTGGTACCCATTGCTCTGTGTGTGGGTGATGGGTGGAGGTGGATGGAGCACAGGAGCGCACACACACCCCGACCCACCCACCATGGCAATTCCATGGATGCCTCCCCCCACCGCACACGTGGGCAAGGGGAACATCAATGCAAAAAAGGCCTTAGAGTGACATCATTTGAAATCAGCTCAGGAAAACACCACCTGTTCAGCTTTCCTCACAGAAACAGAACACACTGTGCACATTATTTAAATCTCTATCCAACCTTGGATAAAATCAAGGCAGCAGTTTCCAGAAAACCTATTAAAGATACCATGACAGCCTCATGACTACTGCTGCTAGCCTTAAGAACATGGGGGGCAATTCTGTTTACATTTACACAGTCACAAATTACCAGTGACTGCATTGAAATTGATGATCTTATACCAGGGGTGGGGAACCTCTGGCCTGGGGCCCAAAAGTGGACTATGACTAGTTTTTATTTGGCTTCTTTCCAGGGCCTAGATTAGGCCCCTGGATCCAGTTCCTACCGCCAAGCATTGAAAGACTGAGATCAGGATAAGGGAGCAGAGAAGAGGACATGCATACAAGGATAGGTGACAAATTGATAGCCCAGAACCAGGAACTCAACCCTTCTGTTCCTGAAGACACCCTTTAAGCGCCATTATCCTCAACTTCTATGTAGCCCTTGGAGCTTGTACTAATTTTCAGCATGGCCCTGGGGAGGAAAAGGGTTCCCCATCCCTGATGTACACCAATGTAAATGCGTACAGAATCAGGACCAATATAATTAATCTTGCCTCAGTGCAGGGGAATGAACTGGACAGTTTCTTGGGGTCCATTCCAGCCCTAAAATTCTGTTATCTTTCCACTTTCCTTTTCCTGGCCCCATCCTACCTCAGCCATTCAATGAAGATGACTGGTGCCCAGAAATATGTAGGGCTGAACAAGCAGCTAAATTGCTGCTCTTGAGAAATTTCATCATATTGGGAACTGGGATCAATTTCCCAACCATTTTCTGCTACCAGTGCAGTTTCTCAGTTCTCGCAATACTGTGAGATACCATCCTGGTTTTTCAACTTTCTGCTTATAATGTACCGTTCATTCACCACTTACCGCATTGCCAAGGGTACCATTTTACTTCCAGATTTGTTGTTTCTGCTTTTCTGAGCCAATCACTTGTGTGAACAGCCCAACCCCTAAGCTCCACCAGTCCCTCTTCTCCATTCCAGTGCCTCCAATCAGAATTGTTCTATGTTGTTCCCTTTGTTTTGACCAATCTGCAGTAGGATTGCAGATTAGTAAAGGAATGTGTATACAAGCCAATGAGTGACAAAGAAGTACAAGGAAAAATGGAGTGCAAGAAATATGTATTGCATTGGTATTACCTCTCGGGATTTTAAATGGACGGCAAAGCAGTAAATGGCAAAACAGTAAACGGAATCCCGGTCAGTAGAAAGTCAGTAAATCAAGAAACAAAATGTTGGTCGAGACATTGTCAAGTACCGAGAGGCTCTTGATTAGACTGAGACGGTATAAAAATACTGGGATTTAAATCTCATTTCATCATTCCTAATAATAATCCAAAAGAGGAGGAAGAAGTCACTCCACTGAAATGTTTGCCTATTCTTTTGCTATCAACAATAGGTGGATCAGTCTTGGCTCTCTAATATCACAGGACTACAGCTGTTTTATATTTTTAATAACAAAGCACAGGTGGGAATGCACTATAAAATACAATGCAGGGTTTAAAGACTTTAAAGGGATTAGCAAAATAGCTATTAGACTGGGCTTTTCACCTTCAGCTGGTGATAAAAGATTGTCCCTTGGGATAAAGAAGTAACCTTCAGTAGCCAATAATGCCCTATCCTTAAGATGTAATTATTAATGTAGACCTGATATTGTGGCCCACCAACTGTTTTCAGGGTTCAAAAAAAGGCCAGTGAGTGGAAATGTTGCTCACTCATAAGGCATGTAACATACCTAACATTTATTTTTTCAGGGAGGCAGAGAATTGTTTGCCAAACTGGTTTTGTTCCAGACCTGTTTATACTCTGTGTGAAATAATTTTATACACCCAAGAACATTAAACCACTTAGACCACTCAGTTAGCTGGACATTTTCACACATCTTTTAATAACTCTGATGTTGGCTCATGCAATGGAACACATAATGGATCATTCTGTTGTCACTGGTCAAAAGGAAAGAGTAAAAATCTATTAAGATAATTATAGGTGTATTGCTTAATAGCATATCTGGGGTCTGAATTTCCTCTCATATATCTGTAACTCCATTGACTTTCATAATGTTACTTCTGATTTGAACCATTGCAAGAGAAGAATCAAGTCCACTGTACTTAAAGGAAATTATATAAATCACTGAGGTGATGATGGTTTTATATATATATAATAGGGATGGGAGAATGCGGTTCAGAAGTTTGGAGTTCAGACTGAACTCGAATAGTTTGGTTGACTGAACCGAACGTGCGAACCGAACTCGAATTTGAACGTTCAGTTCGAATGCGTTCAGTGAGTTCAGAATTGAATTTCCATTGGTTTCAATGGAAAACACATTATTGGCTGTAGCTTTTTTATATATATATGGTTTGTGGCTGACGTTTGGAGTCCCTATACCTCCAATAGAAAGCATTAAGTGTACCAAATTTCAAAACAATTGGATAAAGGAATCCAATTTTAGAAGCAATTGAATTATTGTATTTTGCAATATTCTACATATACATTCTTAGCTGTAACTTCTTTGCCTCACATCTAATGTAGATCACACTTGTCTAGTTTATACCCCTTCCCATATTTACTATCTTTGCCAAATTTCAGAAGGATTGAAAAAAGGATCTTGGTGGTATAAGCAATTAACATATAAATGTATGTCTGACTATAACATCTTTGTAGTCCAACCAGTGTACATGAAATTTGGCAGGACTATATATTTCACTTTCATGATCATCTCTGCCAAATATCAGAAAGATATTATAAAGGGTCCCAATTTTATATGCCTGTACAACATATGTAGAGAAGGGGCCTATGCCTGGGATTCTCTTATGTCACTGTGGTATAAGATCGGTTTGTGATGCAAATTGGCCAACAGAAATGTCAACCAAATATCCTCATTCTGTGCTGGGACCATCCCAACATATCTCCCCCACTTGTTTCTGGGAAGTCAGAAGCATCTGTTTAGGAAAGAGTCAATAGAAATTCTCTTATGTCCTCTGTCTCAGTGCTGCAGGATGTGATTGATAGTTGGCCAGCCTGGATGTGTTTAAACTATGTCTCCTGACTGCTGGGATGCTATCTCAGAAGTCCCAGTTATGTTGCTTATGCCCGCCACAGGGCCGCCCCCTATGCCCACCTCGAAACCACTACCAATTGGTCCTGTAAAGCTAGAAGCTTGCAGTAATGTGTTTGGCCATTGAATGTGTCTGTCAGTCTTTGGGGTTGCTCCACATCCTTCCTCCTACAGTCTCTCTCCCCCTGCCATGCAGGGTGCCTGCCTCTGACTAGCACTGAATATGCTGATATTCATTTGAATAATGATCTTCGCAGGGACAACATCAATTGCTTATATAATTGGTTCCCTTTATCAAAATCTCCTGTACATTTGTTGAAATGACAGGAAAGGTATTTGATACATTCTTGCCAAATATTTTGTAAACAGAATGGAATATCAAAATGTTACAGCTGGAAATGTATTTTTGGTTTAATGTCGTATACCCTTGGGACCCTTTATCCACTCTTTCTGAAAATTGGCAGAAGTATTAAGCATATGGAGGACATAATATGCACAAGTTCCATGAACACTGGATGCAAGATAAAGAAGTTGTAGCCATAAATGTGTATAGAGCTTTTCTTAAAATCACAACATTCAATTTTTTCTGAAATCGGTTCTCTTTATCTAATCATTTTGGAGTTTGGTACACATAGTGCCCTCCATCGGGAGTACAATCTCCCCAAATGTCATCAAATTTGAATAAGAAACAAAAATGTTATAGCCAGAAATATGTTTTTCAGGTTTTTTTCTTTATTTCAAAAACCAAATGTCATTTTCAGTTCCTGATTGCACCGAACTAAAGACCGAACTGAGCCCGACTGAACTGAATACCAAATCTGAACTCAATGTTCAATCCAAACCACCGAATGACTGAACATCTGAACCTGGTTCTGTTTGCACATCCCTAATATAAAATATGAAATGAATACAGAATTATATATATATTAATTCAGAATTATTATATATATATAATTTTCTTTGAGTACAGTGGGCTCGATTCTTCTCTTGCAATGGTTCAGATCAGAAGTAACATTATGTAAGTCAATGGAGTTACAGATATATGAGAGGAAAAATGGATAGGAATGGACGAACGCAGTTCGGATGTTCAGAGTTCGGCCAGAACTTGGCCTGTTCAGACGACCGAACCGAACTTCCGAACCGAACGTTCGAACGGCCGAACAGTTCGGAAAAGTTCTGATGAGTTCATATGCGTTCAGGGTTGGGAAAAACGTGACTTTGGGTGGGGAAAATGTGACTGGAAGGGGGAGGCAGCTGAGGAGCAGACTTCCTGGCACCAGGGGTGGACACCAGGGGTGGTTTCAGGGCAAAAAATATCGATACCGAAAAAATTTCGGTTTCGGTACCAATAGCACTTTTTAAAATGTTTGGCCCCGTCAAACCGAACAGCTGAACCCGAATTTGGGTTTCGAACCGAATGACTGAACATCCGAACAGCATTCTGTTCACCTATCCCTAAAAATGGATATATTTAGACTATACTCACCTTTCTTTAAACCTTACATCAACTCTGTTGCCAAGTCCTGTCGCTTCGCCCTCCACAACATTGCTCCGATTCGCCCCTTTCTCTCAGTCTCCTCAGCCAAAACCCTTGTTCACGCCATGGTCATCTCTTACCTTGACCACTGCAACCTCCTCCTTACTGGCCTCCCCCGCTCTCACCTGTCCCCCCTTATCTCCATCCAAAACTCTGCTGCTAGGGTCATCCACTCGGCCCATCGTTTCGACCACTTTCAGCCTCTCCTCTCCTCACTTCACTTGCTCCCCCTTCACGAACGCATCCTTCACAAACTCCTAGTATTCACTTACAAATCCCTTCACAACCTGGCTCCCCCTTACCTCTCAGCCCTAGTCTCCCTACACACTCCTGCACGCACTCTCCACTCCTCCTCTGCCCCCTCCCTTACTCTCCTTCATCTCCCCATCTCTCCTAACCACCTTCATCCCTTCTCCCTTGCTGCACCCCATGCCTGAAACTCCCTCCCTGCCCACATATGCCTTGCAATGGCAGCCCCTCGCTTTGGCACTGGGGTCACTGACCTACAGCAGCCCCCAGCACCAAAGCACCCGCACTCAGCACCATTCTGGATGTGTGCGGGCCCCCAGCGCTGGCCCAGCACCATTCCAGATGTGCGCGGGTCCCCAGTGTCGGCCCAGCACCATTCCAGATGTGCAGGGGCTGGCGCTGGGGACCCATGTGCATCCAGAATGGTGTTGGGCTGGCGCTGATGGCTTTCGAGTCCCGGCTTCTCTTCAGTGCATGCACACCATCCGAGGAGACTTTCGTACCCGGGCTGGCGCGCATGCACTGAAGAGACGCAGGGGGAGGCTTTTCTGTAGGTCAGCACTGCTGCTGACCTACAGAAAAGCTGCGCATGCAGCTTTGGGGGGGCGTGGCCAGCTTGGGCAATGGTTTCTAATGTAACCCATAGCCCAAGCTATATCAATTGCTTAAAGGGGCGGCTCAAAGCCAACCCTCTAGGCTCCACTGCAGCTGTGCCAGGCCAGGCGCGAAATTTGCGGGTGGGCGGGGTCTCTCAGACCTCGCTCACTTGCTCCCAGAGGCCACCACACGTGTTCCTGCTGCAGTGCGAGCAGGTAGGTAGGGTGGTCTGGTCTGGGGGGATTTGGTCTGGTCTGGGGGGATGGGGGAGTGGGGTGAGGTGGCACAGTGGGTGGGATGTGGGGCCCCCACATCCCCCCACCGTGCCCCAGACATGGGGACATGTTGGGTGGTGGGTGGGGTTGACACATGATGGTGGAGGCAGGTGGGGAGACACAGATGGGGGCATGATGGGGGGTGGGGAGACAGATGGGGAGACAGATGGAGGCACAGATGGGAGAGACGTGGGGGAGACAGAAGTGGCATGATGGGCGTGGGGAGACACAGGTGGGGTATGATGAGGTGGGGAGACACAGATGGGGAGACAGATGGGGGCATGATGGGGTGGGGGGACATGGGGGAGATACAGATGGGGAGACAGATGGACATGATGGGGTGGGGGAGACATGGGGGACATGATGGGGGTTAGGGTTGGCTGGGTTTTAGCTGTTTTAATGGTTTTATAGATGGTTTATATCTGGTTCTTAGCTGTTTCATATTGTTTTATAGCTGGTTTTTAGCTGTGCATCGTTTTATATATCTGGTTTTCTGGTTTTTATATATCTGTGCATTCCCTGGCCTGGGAATAAAGTTGGTTTGTTCATGATCCGTTGCAATGTGGGTTTTGTTCAATTGATGATGTGGAGTGTTTGTTTTGCTGCTAGACTCTGCCACCACTGCCACCTTGCCCCCTCCCTCCACACCTTCAAATCCCTCCTCGAAACCCACCTCTTCCTCGCCACCCTTCCTGACGCCTGTTAGAACTTTCCTTTCAATATTTACTGTCTGCCCTCCCCGCAGACTCCTGCCTAACTGCAACCAAGTCAAGCACGTGCACCTGAGACTTTGCATCCGCTTGAATGTTATTTATCCCTTGTCTCTCCCTATGTCCCCTCTCCTTGTCTCCCCCCTCTGTGTCTATTAGATTGTAAGCTGTAGGCAGGGACCACATCTATCTTATTGTTGTGTAAAGCGCCTGGTGCACAGCTGGCACTATACAAATGCTAATAAATAATAATAATAATAATAATAATGTCTGCAATATATATCTTAGTCTATATAATATATCTAATTTTCCATATAATGTTAATAATAATTCTGAATTAATATATATATTATATAATTCTGTATTAATTTCATATTTTATATATAATACAAATATATATTTATTATATTTATATATAATATAAATATTTATATTTATTTATAGAATATATATATAATTTCCTTTAAGTACAGAGGGCTCGATTCTTCTCTTGCAATGGTTAAAATCAGAAGTAACATTATATATGAGAGGAAAATTAGATGAAACAGAAAGATCAAACAGAATCAGAAAAGTACAATATCCACTATCAATTTCTAAGTGGAGATTGTCAACCAAGGCCACAACACAGTCTCAGTCCATGCCCAGGATGAAAACCTGACTGACATGGGTCCAGGAAACTAATATCATTAAGATGCACCTGGAGATGTAAGGCAACCACCTGTTCAATAACCTTCCCTAAAAAGGAGAGGTTAGAGACAGGATGATAGCTGACAGGGGAGTCAACATCAAGAGATGGTTTATTGAGCAGAGGGCAGATGACTACAGTCATCTTGCAGTCTTCAGGCACCTTGCCCTCCATAAGGGAGGCATTGACAACCCCAACCAGCAATGCCCCACAGGGGTGTAGCTAGCTTGGGATGGGCCCAGGGACAAGAAATGTCCATCGGCCCCTCCCCTCTTTTTTCATGCTGGTGGTGAAGCTGCCGGCCGGCCTAGGGGTGCTGGGCTGCTGATGCTCAGGAATTACTTGCTCTCTGCAGAGTCTGTGGCATGCTGCTGGTGGCCTACTGCTGGGCCCATCCATCGCTGGGGCCAAGCACGGCCAGCAGCAGCAGTGCTATTGCTGCCTCGACCCACCTGACCAGTCCTGGAGGCCAGGGGCTGGTTGGGCGAGCTGGGCCAACTTGTAGGGATGTGCGAACAGAATGCGGTTTGGATGTTCGGATGGTCAGTTGTTTGGTTCGAAACCCGAGTTTGGGTTCAGTTGTTCGGTTCAGCGGAGTTCAGTTCGGCCGAAGTTGGCCGAACATCTGAAAATAGCGCTGTTGATACCAATACCGAAATTGGGGGGAAAAAAATTGGTATCAGTATAATTTAGCCCTGAAACCACCCCTTGTCTCTACCCCTGGTGCCAGGAAGTCTGCTCCTCAGCTGTCTCCCCCTTCCAGACACGTTTTTCCCACCCAGTCATGTTTTTCCCACCCCCAAACTCATCTGAACTCATCCGAACTTTTCCGAACTGTTCGGCCATTTGAACGTTTGGCTCAGATGTTCGGTTCAGTTGTCTGAACAGACCGAGTTCAGCCCGAACTCCGAACATCCAAACCGCATTCGCACATCCCTACCAACTTGATGCGAGAAGTGCCGGAGCAGGAAGGTGCCTTGTGATGGTTCGACTTACTGAGTGAAGCCACTGCCGGAGACTTTCCTGCTCGGACTGGGCCTCCCTCGAGTCAGCCTGGACTGGGTCTGGACTAGTGGGGAGGACTCCTCCTTTGCAACACGGAACCAATGGGGGAAGCCAAGCTGCGAGGCTTGTGAGTGTGACCTGACCTGATGCTAGGGTGGCCATACTGCCCCTTTAAAAGAGGGTGCTTATGAAAAATACATGTTGCAGGGCCACATTGCTTCCAGTGCAGCCCTGAACCATGTATTTTTTATAGCTGTCCTCTTTTAAAAGGGAGGTATGGCCACCCTACCCGATGCAGACTGCTGCATGGGGTCCCTCCCCCTCCCTGCCCGTGGATGCAACATTGTGTCAGACACAATGTTGTAACCAGGGGCCCAGGCAACAGCTGGAAGGGCCCCCAGCCAGCTCAGGTAGCAATTTTAAAAAAGAAAAGTGGGGGGAGGGTGGCTTAGCTACCTTGGATATTGGGCCCCCAGCCAGTACGAGCCCTGGGACAAATGTCCCTGTTTGTCCAATGGTAGCTACGGCCCTGATGCCCCCAGTGTCTCCTGGCTGGCTTTCACCAGTCAGGACAGGCATGGTTCTAATTCACAACTAGTCACCTGATGCCCGCACCCCTTCAAGCACATGCTCCACATCAGTGGGTGAGATTAACTGAAGCTGATTCTACCATGAAAAACTAGTGCTCCCAATGACAAACTCATTTAAACAGGGTGAATAAATACTAAACAGGCAGATAAACTTTCCATGTAAGTACATCTGTGCCAACAAACATAAGTCCTCAGAGCATTCTGAGGAGAGACTAAGTTATTGGGTCAAAAATCTAAATCTTAAATCTAGGTCTCACCAATTAAATTAAGACAGATAGTATTCTTGAGATGGAAGAGAGGCCAACATCAGTCCTCAAGGTCCTGATTCTCACTGCCTCTGAAAGTAGTTTGATGTAGTTGGCTTTATGTATTGGGTATTTTTAGCCCCAACATAGAGGGTACCCAGGCATAAGAGTGAGAAGCAAAAAAGTTAATGGGTGCAGCCACATGAGCAGGGGTGGGTCCAATCTCTGTCCGCCTCATGGCAGGCAATTGCAGCCTCCGTACTTTGACCAGTGGACACACGAGCAGCCCCACTTTGGGCAGCCTTATCCTGCTTTGGGCAACTTTGCTACACCCTACATCACCGGCCTTTTTCTGAGAATGCAGGGTGCAGCAAGGTTGCCAAAAGCGGGGCAAGGCTTGCTCAAAGTAGGGCGAACATCTGACTGCCGCCGGCCATAAGAGCCACTGCATCACGTGGTAACGTTGCTCAAAGTGGGATAAGGCTGCCCAAAGTGGGGTATCATCTCATGTGGCTGCACCCAAAATGTGTATGGCCAAGATGGCATCCTACTCAGAGAGAGAGAAAATGTATCGCACCTTTGTTTCTCCACTAAGAAGGGAGCCTTAATAGGGGAACTAACGCAATCTAAGCTTTAAAGCCAAATTACTATGGAAGAATTATTAGCGATCCAAAGATGTTTTCAAAACTCTTCCACTGTGTCAGGATGAATTCCAGTGAATGTGTTGTATACATATAATATTCATGGGAAATTACAAATTGTATGTAATATTCCGGAAATGTACATAAAAGCAATGAGTCCAGAGTTAAGTGAGGCAACAGTTGGAAGAGAAGTGTCTCAGAGACCCAGGAGCACATGACAGTTGTATAAACAAATATTATCCTATGATAGATGGATGCAATTCACTAAAACAACATGGTCTGATTCTCTATTGAGTTGCCCCTTGTGCAACTGTCTGCACGAGAGCAAGTCAGGTAGTATTTTTCACCCATGATTCACAGGTATACATTTTTGTGCAACATGATGAATAGTCAGTCTTGCAATATTTTACCTGAAAATCGAATATACACTCTACTGTGTCGAAATCACCAGAGGAAATCCAAATCAAAGGAGTAGAGGAATAATCTACACTCATGGGAAATTTGGTCCCTTTACTTAGCATTATTCTTCCCCACTGCACCTTCAGCATCTTGAGCCAATGGGTGAAAACAGACAGGACGCTAACCACCCTTTAACCACCCTTGGTGGTCATTTATGCATGTTGCAGGGCTGCATAGGGCACCAATACAGCCCTNTCATTTATGCATGTTGCAGGGCTGCATAGGGCACCAATACAGCCCTGCAACATGCATAAATAACCACCAAGGGTGGTTAAAGGGTGGTTAGCATCCTGTCTGTTTTCACCCAATGTGTTCTTATTTAACAACTAGTGAATTTTTGAGTAATCTTTTACCAGACTAACAGGATGATTATAACAATTTCTATAAGCAAATTTGTGGAACTACAGGATGACAGGAACTTGTGTGGAATGACAGGAACTACAGGATGATTATAATCAATTTCTATAAGCAAAGGTATTTTCACATGTGATGGCACCAGGTACCGCCATGATTTAATCCTGCCTGGGGTGAGAGCCTTCACCCCAGGCAGAATCTGACCCCGCCACCAAACAAACGTGCCGGTGGCCGGGGCTGGGGAGAGAGCAGGGGGACGTGGTCAACATGGTCCTGCCCTCCACACTGCTCATCACGGCCCGCCCAGAAAAGCTCCGGCCACCAGTCAGAGTTAGGTTGAGTGGGCCATCATACATGACAGCCCGCTCTATCATGATCTGGCTTCCCTGGACTGTGGCAGGGCTAACTCTGGGATGTGTGCTGGCAGGGAGCCCAGTGGACAACCTGGAGTT
Source organism: Sphenodon punctatus (assembly GCA_003113815.1). Taxonomy (NCBI): domain Eukaryota; kingdom Metazoa; phylum Chordata; class Lepidosauria; order Sphenodontia; family Sphenodontidae; genus Sphenodon; species Sphenodon punctatus. Next base: position 4,042,432 of record QEPC01009342.1, on the reverse strand, counting down.
ACTCCTGGCAAGGTCCGGGACCTGTTTTTTCCCGCCCATGGGAACAAACGTGACACCACCATGGGTGGCCATGCCATGGTAAATCATGGCCACCCATGGTAGCATCACTTTTGAAAATTCCCCAAATCTGTGGAACAGTATCACCAGTGAGCTGCTACTCATACCTAAGTATTGCCTTATTATGCCAGAGAAAGATTTTTGGTTTATGAAAATTATTATAAACTACACTTTCCATAGATTTTGGTACCAGAGATACCACTTTTAATTAACACAGTTAAAAAAGCCTGCAACTGACCCTCATAAAAACCAAATAGGCTGTCTGTAAAAACATATATATATAATGTTCTATTTTGTTTCTTTATTTCAGCAATGCCGAGAAGGGTTTTTTCGAACAGCTTCAGGAAAATGTGCCCGTTGCAGTTGTAACAACAACGCATATAGGTGTCTAGATGGATCTGGAGTTTGTGTGGTAAGTTGGCTCTGCCATTCATCCATCTTGTGAATGCTTTCCATTTCAGTAGTAATAAATATGAACCACAGTTGAGATCATAAGATGAACGGTTCCCCTCACTTTAACTCAGATGAGTCACTGCTTGGATGAGCTATCTAAGAAAAACTCAACCTGCTGCAGATTTCAGGGCTACTGAATCAATTGATGAGACTTTTCCATCACCATTAGTATTGAACAGCAATACACCTGCAGAGCACTAGGCATTCTGAGTAGCAAACGCTGTTTTCTCTTACAGCAAAAGTAATAATTGTTTATCATTAAAGGCTTCAGGGGACCAGGGTTGCTAACTACAGGGTCTATATACCATCGTTCAATGTGGATAATTACATTCTGCTGAAATAATTAACCCCCACAATTCTAAAAGTATCATGTATTTTTCACTCTTTGCCCTGAATTGATGGGTAGTGTTGCACGAGCCATAGAAGAGTTACTAGATTTTCCCTCAAGGATGAACTGACACCTAGAGGGAGAATTCGTTAATAGTTTGTAACGACAAGGTAATTTTGGTCAAAATGCTCAGGAGACAGCGTTGTCTACCTTCCTCTCTCTCGGGACAAGCTCATCTTCACCAAACCACAACAATCCCACTGCCAGTCATCTATCCCCAGCTCTGCAAGCACAGCCATTTCACTTCCCTATACACGTGTTGCCCCAGTAACCTCAACACAGCCTCATATTATCCTACGTTATCGATAAAAGCTTTACATCACATTACTCAGCAGTTAGCTCCCTCCTGCAGAAAAATGATAAAATAATTTGAAATAATATACTAAGAATTATTATTTTTATTGCAGTATGACACTATAGACTGCCTCATGCTCTGACTCACTCATCATCAAGCAGCATAAAATACAGTGGGTTAGCATTTGAAGTCCATCACTTTAGAATCGAAGAACATATTTTGCATAACGATTATTTTTAAATCACTGGAATTAAAACAAGGGGGGAGAAGTGAAGGAAACCTTTAAAGTTTGGAAGACCTTGGGTGATTTCAGACGTTACGCGAACACGGTGAACCACGGTGAATACCCACCTGTGGTCACCGTGTCCCGTACGTCTGTTCACGGCGCGCCAGATGTTGGCCACGGTCAATACCCACATGGGGTTCGTTTGAACCACGCTTCCCGGGCTAGCCGGGGGAAGGTCCCGGGAAGCGTGGTCAGACGGACCCCGGGCCGTGGCCAAGGAAAAGTAACNGTGGCCAAGGAAAAGTAACGTCTGGCCGTGGCATGAGCGGCCGGACGCGGCGGCCGCATTGGCCCCGCCGCCCGCCCGTCTCCTCGGAGGGCGGGCGGCGGGGTGCGTGTAGGGGGCGGGGCCGCGCGGCCGCACGTTGCGCCGCGCGGCCCCGGCCCCTCCCACTTTCCCCGCCGGGATCCCCCCAGCACGTCTGTTGTGCCGTTCCGGGGTGAACCCGGCGGGGAACGAAGCCGTTGGTGCCGGTACGGGGCCAACGGCCAACGTATCGTCTGAAAATACCCCTTGGCAACAGTAGATTCTTTGACTATGTGAGAGAGCACCCTGAATGTAATTTTTGGATAGAGGGCGGGAGGTTGACAAACTGGGCTGATAATCATTGAACAAGCACTGCAGGAGACTTGAGTTATTAAATGGTTGGGGGTGAGAGGTTGCATATTTGCAAAGGGTGAGAGGCTTATTGTTTTTTGCTGTACTGTATGAAAAGCAGAGCTATTAATAGGATAGAAAAAATAAATGTTGTTGACATGCTGCAAAGAGTAATCTGGGAATATGAAAGCTGGGTATGGTTTAGGGTCTATGATATTTTTTAGGACAGCAGGTCTTGCACACATGAAAACTGCGAGGTTTTAAAACCCACTAAGGTCCAAGTTCTGAAGCTTTTATTGCATTTTCTTCAGTAATGAATGAGTGAGCAGGTTTTGGGGAAAGAGAATGAATATGAAAGTATGAGGATGAAGAAAGAGTGGAAAGGAAGAGGCAGCAAGAGAGTTTGGAGGGAGGTCAGAGAACGTAGGGGCTTTGGAAGAGTAGGATCACTGATAAATCAGAGGCCTGGTAGAATTGGTAGATTGCCCTGTCGATGTCCAGTGAGAGCACAGAGTGTTCAGTCAGGAAAGAACTTACTCAGGTATGGCCTAGTGGAGTGGGTAGGAGCTGCCTGGAATACTTCCATCCAGAGGTCAGGGCTACGTGAACATGAAGTCCAGGACTGTACAATCTTTGAACGCTGATAGATCAGAAAAGCCTGAAATCAAGGGTGATTGTCTTCAAACCAATCCAGAACCATCCAGAGCTTTTTGTTTGAGTGGATCTGGAAGAGGGGGCTCAGATTCCCAGCACTCAGAGCAGATGAGATGTGGCCCAAAAGTGGAGCTATCCAAAAAAGGGCCTTGGACTTCCAGTGTGGAAGAAATAGGGTCCTTTTTACACAGACAGAGGTGGGTGGGGGGATGGGTGTTTAGCCACGGTGGATGGAGGTGGGTGTGTGTCCGTTTAGATGGAGACACACCCATCTCCACCCATGGAGATTCCTCCAGTTTTCCAGAGGGCTCCATGGGTGGAGGTGGATGGAGATGGGTGTGCGATGGGTGGAAGTGGGTGGTGCAGGGGAGCACACACGCAGCCCCACCCATCTCGTCCGGTGTTCACACAGACGAACACTGAGCGGACACCCATCCCCCCACCAGCCATATACACGGACACCCCTCCCCCCCGCCCATACACCGAACAGGGGGGAGGGGGCGTCCGTGTAAAAACAGCCACGGTGGCAGCTAGCCCAGGTAATGGGTGAAAACAGACATAATGCTAACTTCACCTTTGGCATTTCTTAGGCATGTTGCAGGGCTGCATAGGGCAGTGGAGTTAGCATTATGTCTGTTTTCACCTAGTGAACATCTGGGGAAAGTAGCTGAAGCCATGATGAGACCCCAGTGACAGCTGAAATTATGTTTGAAGGCATGGATCCTGAAAGAGGGATCTGGAGCTCACTGGTGGAATGGGGGTGAGCTCAGCCCAGGTAGGAAATCCCCAATGGGGGTGTTGGAGTGTGTTTTTTGTGTTGGTGGTCATGGATGTTAAATGTGAGCAAAGATTAGCATCCCCCTGCAGGATTCCAATTGCATAAAGAGGCGGGGAAACCACAACCCCTGAGCCCTGGGAGTGGAAGCCACGTATACTGATCCCAGAAGCCATGCCTTCATGATCACTTAATACAACCCCCCACCCCCACCCCAGTGCACAAACACTCCCCACACCCCTCATGGTGTAATCAATGTACAACCACCACACGAGGCATGAGCACCCACATACATACTTGGAACAATCCATTCCAGCCCACTCCCTAATGAACACACCAAAATGCTGATGGAAATAGATATTCTACTTGGAAAAAATGGAAATGTGAAAATGATGATAAAAAATGTTTGCAAATGTTGCCAATAAAGAACCTACACCCCAAAGTCAAGTACTTATCAGGTGCAACAGGGCCACAGGAAACTACAGTGGGGATCAATAAAGAAGGGGGAAATGCAGCAAAGTCAGGCAAGTATAAACTGCAATTGGAACTGTAAGGAAAGACGTACCATTGTCTCCCCTGCCATACCACCTGTTCCTCATGGCTACCTTGGCATCCTACCAAGTGTTGTTGGCTTTTGGGGGGGGATTGTTATTGTACCCATTCCTCTTTCATTGTCCTTTCCTTCTCATTCCCTTGTGGTTCTACGCACTCCTTTGTAATCCCCCCATTTCCTAGGGCTTCCTCATTGTCATTTCATCTTAACCCCTATAATTCCACCCAGTCCCTTGTTATTTCACCTTCTCTCCTTCCCCACATTTTCCTTCCCCCTAGTTCTCTGGGTACTTTTAGATGGATGCAGAGGCTGCCTTCCCCCAGAACTGCTTTGGGAGCACACCCCCATGTCTATCTGCTTCCAGGCTCAGTTCACAGTAGCCGGTCGGCGGCCGGGAGTGGAGCTGCAGCATGAGTCGACCCATCAGATGGACAGCAACTACCCTTTCGGCTGGTACCCCAGGTCTGGCCAGCCCACTCCACCGCTGGTGCTCTGGGATGTTCTGGAGCATTGCAAGCAGGGCTGCCCCAGAGCAGGCATAGTTTGCTCCACTTGCACATTTGGCAGGGTGCTTTTAAATGGACCGGCCAACCTGGGGGTGAAGCAGGCTGGTGTGGGCAGAACCAAAGCTGCTGTTCATCTAAAAATACCCATTGTCATCACACCTTGCTGTTCCACACATAAACCCTTTCTTCCACCCACTCTCCAAACAGCCTCCTTGTCATTCCACCCAAATCATCATTCCACTTAATCCCTCATCACCCCTTCCTTTTTATTCCACCGAACCGTATGCCATTCATCCACTCCCTATCATTCCACACAGTCTTGTCATTCTGCTCAATCCCCATTGCTCCCACCATATGATTTGATCCATCCCCTTGTCATTCCACCTGGCTCCCTCGTTGGGTGAAGCAGACATGCACCTTAACTTCACTTTTAACACCATTTTAACATTTCTTATGCATGTTACAGGGTTACATAGGGTGCCAATACAGCCCTGCAACATGCATAAGAAATGTTAAAGCGGTGTTAAAGTGGAGTTACATGCATGTCTGTTTTCACTTATCTATCCACCCTGTCTATTGTCATTCTACCAACTACCCATGGTCATTTTCTTGTAGTTCCCTCTAAATCTTTGTTATATCACTCTCTTTGTTATTCCACTCAGTCTCCACCACCCATTCTTTGACACTCCAGTCACTTGCCATTACTTTCATTCTCCTGGTTTTCTCTGGTTGTCACTCAGCTCACCAGCTCAGCTTTATCTGTTGTTTGCCTCTGGTACATGTCCATAGCCTCTTTACCCTTACCTGTACTTCCATCTGCCCCTTTTACTGACCTACTTAGCTTTATGGCCCAGAGTGACCCCTGATCCTCTCAACTTAATCCATGGCTCGGATGACTATCTCAAACTGCATTGGCTCACTCCCCAGTACACCCTCAATCACACCTTTTGGTCGCCCCTCTGGCTTAATGTCAAATTAGACATTTACACCCTTGTACATTCAGTACTAACCTCTTGTCTTTACCTACAAGATTATTTGTTGCCTTGCCCGCCCCCCTCCCCCCCCCAGGCAACGTGGAGCTAGCACAGCTTTCTGGGTCCAGAGCAGGAGCTGGCACAGCTGCGGCTCCCTGGGGCCCTCTACACTTGTCCCTGTTATGCTCTTGTCCAAAAGCTCCACTCCTCCTCTACCACCACCCTCACTTGCTCACGACTCCACAGCTCCTCAAAGCATATTCGCCTGTTCTCCCCAAACACCTCTCCTCTCCCTCCCTCCCAACCCCTCCTGAAAACCTACCTCTTCCATCAGGCCTTCCCTAGTTCTTCATCCCCTTCTTGAGCTTCCCATCATCATCTTCCTTCCACTGTGTAACTAAGCTCAGCACATATACCTGCAACCTCACGCCTTCATGAATGTATCCTTGTCTCTCCCTCTTACCTTCATCTCCCCATCCCTCATCACCAGGGCAGGGACCCGGTCTATTTTCAACAGTTGTAAAGCACCAGGTATTATTATTATTAGTGTATTTCATAATAATAATAATTTTAGTGTATTTCAAGGAGAGAGAGAGAGACAGAGAGAGAGACTGATGTGGTAAGCAACAAAACAGTTGAAGGAAGCTCCGGATCCTAGTAGGATGCTTGTTGGTATATGCAACATCCATAAGTTAATGTCTGCTGTATTAAGAACAGTAATTGGCTATAGAGCCACCAGATGGCGTGTGCTAAGTTTATGTGTACATGGAAAGGAGATGGAGTTTTGCAGTTTAATTCCTTTGTGTAACCACTCCTTCTTCCCTTCTCTCTCATTGTCTCAGTCTCCATTTTGTCATCTTACTAGCTTGATGTAACTAAGGATCTGTGCCTGAGAAAGCTTAAGTAAAGTTCTGTTTTTAAACCTTCAGCTGCATTTGTCCTTACTGATTGCGAATCAGTTATTACTCTGCAACAGGTTATGGGCCCAGACCTCTTCAGAACAGCCCAGAACAACTCTAAAGACTGGAAGTGAGCTGAAAGGAAAAGAGGCCCAAAGGAAACTCCCAGAGGAAGCCTACTAACTGTAAGTGAGCAGAAGAACCAGAATCCCAATCTGAGGGGAGGGAAGCAAGCATGGCCAGCAGCTCTGAATTAAAGCTTTCAGTCTGCAAGCTGAATAACACAAACTACCAGTTGTGGAAATTCAAAATAGAAATGCTCCTATCCAAAGATGACCAGTGGGAGGTGATCACCACAGACAGACCTGCAGCAAACCCTGAGGTGTGGGACAGAAAGAACAGACAGGCAAAGGCAACCATAAGCCTGCTAGTAGAAGATGACCAGTTAATCCACATAAGGGAGGAGGCCACAGCAAAGGGCATGTGGAATGCACTGCAGAAGCTGCATGAAAGGACCAGCTTGAACAGTAAGCTGTTTCTCCTAAGGAAACTGTACCAGATGAGACTTGGTAAAGGGAAGGAGATGCAGGATCACATAAATTCAATGCTGGAAGTGGTAGCACAACTGCGAGGCATCGGTGAAGAGATAAAAGACAACCACGTGGCGGCCTTACTTCTCTGCAGCCTGCCTGAATCATACAGCGCCCTCATAAACGCCCTAGAGACAAGGCCTGAGGCAGAACTAACACTGGAATTTGTAAAAGGGAGACTCATGGATGAATTCCAGCGCAGGAAAGAAATCATGCAAGACAATCAGGAACAGGATAAGGAAACTGCCCTGAGAATTGCAGACAACAGATTGCACAAGAAGGAAACAAGGGCATGTTTTTGGTGCAAGAAAGAAGGACACCTAAAGAAAGACTGCTCCATATGGAAGGCAGAACAACAAAAGCGATCTCCACAAGTGTCTAAGCAAAGGGCCAAGGCTACAACCAGTGACACAACCACAGAACAGTGGAGAGGATGTTTTAGAGCAACACAGACCAACTCATCACAGGACTGGTGTGTCGACTCTGGAGCCACAAGTCACATGACCAGCGACAAGAGCTTTTTCACGGTACTGGACCCAAGCAACAAAGAAGAGATATACCTCGCTGATGGAAGCAGCATCACTGCAGAAGGTATTGGCGAAGGAATTCTAAGTTGCAACAAGCCACACGGAGGCACACTAGCAATACCGGTAAAGGATGTGCTGTATGTACCTGGCTTAGAGGGAGGACTCCTATCCGTTAAACGCCTAACAGAGAAAGGGCTCACCGTCAAGTTCTGGGGTAATGAATGCACAATCCAGAAGGGGACAAGGGTCCTAGCCAGAGCCTATGCAGATGGACACCTGTATCGCTTGAGTGCAACCAAGGAACAAACAGTTGAAATCAGCACAAGCTCAACTGAGATGCAGGAACAAACCCAATCACCTGCAGATGTTGAAATCAGAAGATCTACCAGGGAAAATAAAGGCAAACCACCCACCCGCCTGTCCTACAAAGCAAGTACCGACAGACTGTCTGAGCCATCGACATGGGAAGATGTCTTACAAATGTCAGAAGGGGAACACAACAAATGGGTAAAGGCAGCAACAGAAGAAATAAAGTCCATGCATGAAAATCAAACCTGGACACTGTGTACACTACCAATGGGCAGAAAGACCATAGGATGTAAGTGGACATTTAAAATCAAATACAATGCCGAAGGCAAGGCAGAACGATACAAGGCCCGACTAGTCGCTAAAGGATACTCACAGAAATATGGCGAAGATTATGATGAAACGTTTGCCCCAGTAGTCAAGTACACCACAATCAGGACACTATTGAGCATAGCAGCAGAGAAAGGAATGCAGGTTAAACATCTGGATGTGAAAACAGCATTCCTACATGGAGAACTAAAAGAAGACATCTACATGGAACAGCCACCAGGATTCAAAGACACCGAAAGGCCAGACCTTGTATGCAAGTTGAAAAAGAGCATATATGGACTCAAACAAGCGGCCAGAGCATGGAATACAAAAATAAACACAGTACTCACAAAGGAAAATTTCATCAGAAGTAAAGCGGATCCTTGCTTATATTCAAAGAAACAGGATGACAGATGGTTTTTCATATTGATTTACGTTGATGACATATTGATATGCTATGAGCAAGAAGGGGATGACCGCGGAATAATGAAAACCCTGAATCAAAACTTTGAGACAAAAGACCTAGGAAACATAACACATTACCTAGGCATACAAGTAGAAAGAGATGATAATGGAAGTTATCTCCTCAACCAAAGGCATAAAATAGAAGAATTGCTAGAAAGCTTCGGAATGAAAGATGCCAAGGCAGTAAGCACTCCCATGGAAACTAACCACCTGAAGGAGACTGAAGAACAAAGCATGCAACTGCCAGACAACCGACAATACAGAAGCGCAATTGGGAAACTATTGTATATCGCCACCATCACTAGACCAGACATTGCAGCAGCAATAGGAATCCTATGCAGGAAAGTATCAGCACCAAGTCAGAAAGACTGGAATGCGGTAAAGAGGGTCATGCGCTACCTGAAGGGAACCGCACACCTTAAACTGCAGCTACCTGCAACTTCTGGATGTAACCTGACAGGATATGTAGATGCAGATTGGGCTGGGGACAGCTCTGACAGAAAATCCACCAGTGGTTGGCTATTTCTGCTAGGAGGGGGACCCATCAGTTGGTCTAGCAAGAAACAGACCACAGTAGCACTCTCCTCAACAGAAGCCGAGTATGTTGCAGCCGTGCATGCTAGTCAAGAGGTAATTTGGCTACGACAATTGCTCACAGACTTGGGAAAAGAACTGAACAGCCCTATACAAATTTTGGAAGACAACCAAGGCTGTATTGTACTCGCACAAACGGAAAGAGTAAACCCGAGGACCAAACATATAGACGTGAAATATCATTTCCTAAGAGACTCGCAAGAACAAGGACTTATAGACATGCAATATTGTCCTACAGAAGACATGGTAGCAGATGCCCTGACAAAACCTTTAGCAAGAGAGTGCCACCGAAAGCTACTAAGTAAAATGGGCATAGTAGGTTAACTTCTGTCTGTTGAGAAGGGATGTTGGTATATGCAACATCCATAAGTTAATGCCTGCTGTATTAAGAACAGTAATTGTCTATAGAGCCACCAGATGGCGCTGCTAAGTTTATGTGTACATGGAAGGGAGATGGGGTTTTGCAGTTGAATTCCTTTGTGTAACCACTCCTTCTTCCCTTCTCTCTCATTGTCTCAGTCTCCATTTTATCATCTTACTAGCTAGATGTAATTAAGGATCTGTGCCTGAGAAAGCTTAAGTAAAGTTCTGTTTTTAAACCTTCAGCTGCATTTGTCCTTACTGACTGCGAATCAGTTATTACTCTGCAACAATGCTGACAGTCATAAACAATATATAGGAATTATAAAGAAAAAATGCCTGTAAACAGAGATTTATTGATTAGCTGAACATTTCGGCTTCTGCCCTCATCAGTAGCTCAGTTGAGTTGTAGCTGTATTGGCGTCCTGTGCAACCCTGTAACGTGCATAAGAAAAATCAACTGAGCTACTGATGAGGGCAGAAGCCGAAACGTTCAGCTAATCAATAAATCTCTGTTTACAGTCATTTTCTCTTTATAATTCATTTTTTTAATATTAAAAATTAAAATTAAAATTAAAATCCTACTATTAATAAAATATACAAACATCCCTGTTTTATGGTTCTATTTTTAAATCTCCTTTCAATCTTATTTATGGAGTATAAATCAATCCCATGGAGTCTCTAAAAGCTTCTGAAGCGTACACAGTCGATAAAGCACGCTCATTAGGCAACCAAGGACAAGGAATAATTGCTTATAGAGCATTCCTTTTATACATGCTACTTTAAAATTGGTGCATAGATCAAGCATTTGATCCTTTAATTAAAACTCAGCCATTGCTCAGTATATTTCTAATATAGCAGCACTCCCAGTTATTAGAAGCAAAGGAAGTAGTCAGCACTTTCTAAGCTGCATAGATGGTATAATACAGTGTAGCTATCACAATAATACTTCATCTCAAAGAAGTCATTAGTCAGCTGTGACACACACATTGATTATGCATCTGTTCACTGAAAGAAAGAGAGGCTTGCTCTCTATGCTGACTTTAGAATTTTGCTCTCAGCAAAGGAAATATTTGACCTCCTCAGTTCTGACTAGCAAAAAAGACCAGTGCAGTCTAACACTTCCTAACTAATGTTCCCTTTGAGCTGCATATACCTGTCAGTTGTCACTGTTACAGTAGCTGAGTGACAAGAGTGAACTGTATAGAGCAGTAAAATTCACTTTGCCAACTAGAGTCCAAGCAATCAAGCTTTCTTGTGGATGAAGTGTACAAGCATTAGAGAGGTGATCCACCGCATGCACACATACACACACACAAGCCTTGGAGCTGAACTAGTCTTCTGCACAGTAACAGCTCCTATGCCACTTTTACACAAGCAGCCAGATGCACACGTTGAAGAACACGCTTCCTAAAAAGCTCCGCGTGGTGCATTTAGAGACACTGGAAGTAGCCGTCCGCCACAGGGAATCGCGACGTGCACAGTCTTTTTGAAGGCGCATTTGGGAAACCTCGATATTGAGGCTTCCCAAATGTGTCTTCAAAAAGACCACTTGAGCTGCAATTCCTGTGGCGGCCGGCTACTTCCAGTGAGTCTAAACGCACTCTGCAGAGCTTTTTAAGAAGCACATTCTTCAAAATGCTGCATCCAGCTGCTTATGTAAAAGTGGCCCTAAATAAGAGCTGACGGGGCTCAGTCCCACCATAACTTTCTATTGATATCTGCCCTAATTAGGAGCTGGTAATAATGCATTCACTGTACTGGGGCTTTTAACAGTTCAAACTCCTGTACAAACAGAGTAGGGTTTCCTCCTCTCATGGCTTGATCCTGAGACTCTCAGTAGCCAAAATGGGAGTCTCAGGATCAAACTGCTAGAAGTGGCAGCTTATCTCTATTTATTTACTTATGTTAAGTATTTTTATCCTGCCCATCCTGCCACAGGCAGCTCAGGGCGACTAACAATATAAATATACAAGCAATATAAAAACTTACATTAAAACAATTTATAACAATAGACAGAAGTTTAAAAAATACAATCAAAACCCACACGCCCTAACCCTCTGCCCCCCACCCATCACCCTCACCAAAAGCCTGGGGGAACAGCCAGGTCTTACATGAGTCCTTGAATCACAGGAAGCTTGCTGCACTTGGACAGGGAAGAAAAAATGGGGAGGAGAGGAGCTCTCCAGGAGGGGGCTTCCAGAAAATAGTGAGCTGATCCACTGTACTTGTGCAGAGAGATGCTAGAAGGCTTGGCCCTGCAACTCATAATGAGAGCTATAACGCAGTATAATTGAATTAAGTGTAATTCAGCTCCCTAGGGCTGAATTACACTTAGCCCCAGTGCATGGTTGCTCAGCTGGTTTGGGGGAATCAGCTTCCTGCACCTGAGCAGAACCCCTCATCAATCTGAAAGTTGAGTGAAACTCGGGCGCTTTAGTGGCTTGTAGAATCATAGGCCATTTTAAAATGGAACATGCCCACAAAGGTCCACCAATCCCCACCCCGCCCGAGCACCTGTCTGACGGCGGCACGGGTGGGCACACACTCCGATGACCCACGCACCACCCATACATGCCCACACATTATGCATCTGGGGAAAATCCAGGATGGTCTGTGCAGGGGCAGGAGTGGGCGGCGCATGGGTAGGAGCGCACACCCATCCCAGTCTGTTTGATTCCACCACCCCCACTCACTGGATGTCGGTGGGCATTTAAAAACAGCCATAGAGTTGAAAAGATTCCCCAAGGGCCATCTTGTCTAACCTCCTTAGGGTACCTCTAAGCCAGGGTACCCTATGCCTACAGCATCACAGATAGATGTTTATCCTGCAAGTTTTTGAAAATATCCATTAAAGGAGATTCAAGAACTTAAGTTCCTCAATAGTTGCAACTATGCAGCATGGCCTCCCCCTGGTGCTTTTCCCTTTCTCCCCCAACCCCACCAAAAATGTTAATCACAAGCCATCACTGCTTCTCTAAGGCCCTTTTTAAAAGGGCCGCACTGGGGAAGTGGTCGGTGTGCGTGCCGGTGCGGGGGCGGTGGGCGGGGCCGGGTGTACGCAAGCGCACACCGTTGCATACCTATCCTCCACCCATCCGCACACACGGAGCAACCTGCCTTCTCGCCGGTTGCTCTGTGCATGGGTGGAGGTGGATGGGCGTGCGTGTTCCACAGAAGCACGCACACACGCACACCCACCCACCACGGCATGCACACAGATTCCTGAGTGTACATGCATGGGTGCCGCCCATGTAAAAAGGGTCTAAATGCCTCATTGCAGTCTGAGAGTCCAATTTGCAAAAGCACGTATTTCAATGCAAGGATTCAGTCTGCGTTTCAAATTGTTTTACTACTGACCCTGCATTTATGACATTAATGGAGAATCACCACCTCTGAAATGTTTCTGCGTGGCACATATAACCCAACAACCCCGCAAGTTCTCAAAAGCAATTCATTATTGCTTTAGTTATGTAAGGTGGAGGTGCCTGTCTGACTTGCAGGCAAGATAATGCTTGATCAAGGGAAGTTGATGCTTCAAGGGAAATGGTGGTGTGGAAGTTTGACAAACGTATGCTTGCTGACTTGCCCATTAGAAAAAGGAAAATGTCATTCTAATTAATTTTTGATGTTCATTTAAACATACTTTCCAATATTTTGAGTGGTTAAAGAGGGATAAACCCTACCCCTTTGTCAATAAGCTCTGCCTCTCAGTGAGTAAGATTCACCTCTTCATACACTTACAAATGTGCACATACCATCCAAGAGCATAAAGAGAAAAAGATCTCTCCTGGTTTAAGTAGAGGGAAGGGTATATATGATCCCAGGGTGAGGTGTGCACATATACAGGGCTACATCAGGTGGAGTGTGTAGTGGAATGTGTATTGCTCTGTTTCCAGAAGTCTCAGTTTCCCGAAGTCTCAGAACAAATTATTTTCTTCATCCTGGTGCATATTTGGTCCAAGCTGAGCCTCATGAATCTGAAGTAACAAGGAAAAAACATTTGGAGAGTTTTGAGTAGTAAAAAATGTTCTAGGCAAAATGTGATTTGTGAAATTTGCTGGAATCCATTCATTTTGCCTACGGAAACTTTAACAATGGAGTATGTGGTTATTAGAATGATATCATGTTTAAGCGCTTGGGTTTACAGCTGATTGGAAAGGTTTGAAGGGATTTTGCAGTTCTGCCCTAGAGGGTAATGTTTTCCACATGATTGCCAAGGCACACTTGGAGAGTTGCCAACAGATCTGCAGCCATCCATCAAGTTATAAAGGAAAAGAGCAGGGAGTTGGCATAGCTCTGCAGCTTAATAGGTAGTTCTGGCTTGAAGAAAAACCTTGCTGCTTACAATTGGCCTGTTTCCTTCTGCACAAATGGGCTTCATGCATCTGACAGTGCAGGAGACAAAGATAGTACATTGTTACAAGAAGCCTTGGAGCACTGCCTAAAGCTTGTTTTGATGTGGGAAGAGACCAGTCAGGCAGGGTACCATTTGGGATCAAGGATCCTTACAAACTCAGAGCTTTGCTTCCTTAAACAGGCATAGAAATGCAGCCGCTTTCTCAAAGCATGTGTGCCACATGGAGTCAGATCCTCACTACAAAAGAGCAGTAACCATATATGTATGATTGTACATACCAATGTATGTCCAGCCACAGCAACCCTTAGTATTGCGGTACAATAATTTTGGTGAAATAGAAAATTCTTACATAGGTGTACTGCATTTTCATTTATAGCATAATCACTTTGGTTTACTCTTTTATTTTACAGACGTAAAACCTGAACCAAACTCCTGGATCTAATCACACCAGACCTTTTCCTATATTGAGAGACGGTTAGGGCAAATCCTCCGCCATTAACGTCAATAGCAAAACTCCTTTTGACTTTAATGGTGAAGAATTGTCCTGTTAGATCCAAAAGTGACTGCTGAACCCTAACTTCATAAAAACACCTCAAAACTTTGAGTAATCAAGGATCTGGATTGTAACTCAGCCCTAGCATCTTGCTTTAAGCAGATAATTTCTGGATATAGAGAGATACATATGCCTTGCATGATTGTATTATATCTTGAGATGCCATTTCTCTGTAATAATAATTGTAACTGATTGCAATAATTGCTTCCTCCCAGCAAGAAAATGTATTTCTGTTACATGCCATTAAACCAATTCTTTTCCAACCTTTAAACTGTAATCTCAACATATACGAGTTGGGTGTAATCTCCAAATTTCACTGCTAACACACTCCCTCCTTCCATTGAAATTGACTGCTCTGAGCTTCAGGCTTTTAGTTCTTTTGTGAACGCTAAGTGCCCTGAGAATAAGCAGAAAATATTTAAAGTTTGGAAAGTCACAATAAGTATTGTAGCTTCACACTGGTTTGTTACAATCATGCAGCAGTTCAATCAACTGCAGGGAGCTCTAAAGTAGAAAAATATACTCAGTGTGACAGGTTTATGAAAGTTTAGAGAAAGTAAGTTTTGCTGTGTTGGTCACAAATATAGGTGACAGAGACAGTAGTAAAGTAATATCTTTTATTGGACCAGCTACAGTTGGTGGAGGTATGCAAGATTTCGGATCTCACAGGGTCCTTTGTCAAGCAGGTCTGGGGTTACAAAAAAAAGAAAAAGATATCACTTTGTTTGTCTCTATTGCCTAGGTTTATGAAAACAACACATATGTAACAAGCATGTATTCCGGTTTTCATATGAATGAACAACATATTTACAGTTCTGAAATCATTGTGTAAAACATGACAAGTTCTGTGCTGTTGAAATTGTCTAGAAACTCTGAGTCCACTGAGGGGGAAATGTATATGTGAAGAAGATATAAACACAAGTTAAGTTTGGAAGTCAATTAGAATAATAGAATCGTACAACTGGAATCTATCTCAGAGGTCATCTAGTCCAACACCCTGCCCAATGCAGATGATGCGTTAATAGACAGTACTTGAGTTACCAGTAGGTTCCAGAGATGGAACAAATGGCCCAGAAACAGAAAAGATGATAATCGTCTGGGAGCCATTAAGATTTAAGAGGACAAAGGGTGAAAACAGACATGACGCTAACCACCTTTTAACCACCTTTGGTGGTTATTTATTTATTTATTTATTTATTTTATTTTTTTCTTGCAACGTTATTCTTTTTTTTTTTTTTCTTCAAATATTTTATTAATTTTTCACCATATTTATGTATACACAATTTCTTCCATTAGTCTAATAACTCTTATAACATTTAACATTTTCTTCTAACCCCCTTCCCTCCCACCCATCTGTATCGCATTTGTTTCTCTATAGTCCATACTTCAGTCATCTTGTCTGTGCTTTCTGGGGCTCCCTCATTCTTCGTCTGGAGCGAGGGAGGTCTGTGTTTTTACAGTTCCAGTTGTTGGGTTCCCTTCCTTCTGGTGTGCTCCTCACAAAGTACATCATATATTGCTGTCCATTTATCTACAAATTCTTGTACATTACCATTTACCTCTGCTAAGGTCTTTTCCATAATTACATTATTCCACATTCTAGCTTCCCAATCCTGTTTTAGTGACTTAATCTCTCCTTTCCA
>QEPC01009342.1:3994797-4005616 GCA_003113815.1 Sphenodon punctatus | reverse complement strand
CCCCAGGGAGATCCCCACCCCCAAAACACCTCCCATCCTTCTCTGCCACCGGAGGATCCCTCCCTCTCAAAGGGCTGCACCCCTCCCTCACACCAAGGGGGTCAGTCCTTCCCTCCCTAACCCAGTCCCCTTGTCCCACTCCCTCAAAAAGGAAACACCCCATCCCCACCCTAATCCCCCTTAAAACAACAAAAAAAGCCTCCCCTTTGAATTTGGAAATTTCACTGTTATGATGATTAATGAGCTGAGCAAACAAAAAAGTATGTTTGGATAAAACATATCTAAATGCATTGAAATGTATACAAAAATATAAACATGAATTTGAGCACAAATGCATACAGTGTGCCTTACTATGTTTGATGAAAAAAAATATAAAGAATACATAATGGTCTAATAAAGACATTTCCAAATTAGCTTGCAATTTCCCCAGATGCTTGCTATCTGTCATCTCCCTCAACTAGCATGCATCTTTAATTAACTATATTGATAATTCTATATTAGCCTGGACATACAACCAGTGGGCAATTTTTACTTTGGTGTGATGCCCAGACAGGTTAGTCATTCCCTCTAGTGCATCCAGTGACAGAAAGAGCTGGATACTAACAACCTCTTTAATTAGATTCATAGCCAGTATAACAGCATCACAGCCATCTGCCTATAGTGATCGCTTCATCTTCTATGTTGCTTTGTCAACTTACCTGGGCAGTCGAGTGCAATTCAAAATATCTGTAATGCACTGCCAGTTAAAAATGCTTCCAGCTTAATCCATCAATACCTATTAGGGAAGTAGATCTGCAATTACTTTAGATCTAGGGGTGGGTACCTGGTGATCCCAGCACTTAGGGCTTATAGGGCTAAATGCCTGACTCAATTACTGTTTGGAGCCCAGTTCTGGGCACTGGGTAAGACCAAACCTCTTGAATCCATTCAGAATAGGTTTCTGTGCTCCATTTTGTCTGTACCCAATCACACTCCCTGCTGTGCAATACATTTAGAATGTGGGGTTCTATCTATTGAGACCCAGGTGTGACTCCTTGTATTGGGATATTGGTTACGTTTACATTATTCTTTAGCGGCCCCTTTGGCTGTTATGGTTTTGTCTGACAATTTTGCCAACCCTTGGGTCTCCTGTGCACAAAAGAAGCTGTGCCAGCTTGGATTCTCTCCTGACAGCTTAATGTCCTTGGGATATAGGAGGGCCAAAAGGCTGATTAAGCAAAGATTGATAGATGTTAACATCCAGGAGGAAATAGTTGCCATGCGGGGGATGTCAACGTTGAGAGATTGAGTGGATCTGTTAGACTATTCTTTCCACCCGGCCCCCTATTTACAATATCAGCTAGGGGTCCAGGTCCATAGATCATTTACCATGGTTAGAATGAATGTTTTCCCCTCAGCTGTCACAGTGGGGCGTTTTTCAAACAAGGATTCGGCCTTGTGTTTTGTGATTGTACGATGACCTTGGAGGACTCTATTGGACATATTTTATTTGTTTGTGAGAAATATACTGAGGCCAGAGATAAGTGGTTACGACCTGTGCTTGATGGCCTCCAACCTGGGCTTACGATCAAGCAGAATATTCTATTCCTCCTTGCAGGACGGAATGAAGAACTCACTAAAAGTGTGAGTACTTACCTGTATTGTACTCTGCTAATTAGGAATCACTAGTCGATATGTTAGGTAAGGTATAGTATAGTTGGGGAAATTTGATATATGTATTTGTTGAGCCCATTTGTTGTGATGTATTGCTTTTGTAATGGCTAACGCCATGCAATAAATTTTATTAATTCATTCATTCAATCCATCAATACTTTGAAGGGTTCAAAGTTGGCTAGAACAATCCTTCACCTTTGCCTTTGCCTACATCCTTTCAGCCAGGTCTGAATTAAGTAGCACCTTCCGCTAACATTTGTCACTTTGTTTATTGTAGGATTGCCAGAGAAACACAACTGGAGAGCACTGTGAAAGATGCCCAGATGGCTATCTTGGGGATGTCATCCGAGGAGTGCCCACCTTCTGCCAGCCCTGCCCTTGCCCGTTACCATTACTTGCCAAGTATGCGAAATTGAGTTTATTTTACTTTTTTGGTGCTAATACTTACTCTACTGGGAGCTCATTTTTCAGAACCAGGGATAATGCTGCTTACTGAGTAGGAAAGAGAAATGTTGTGTCCCCAAACATGGAAGACCAACGACATCTTCATATATTTACCTTTACACTCAACTGCAAAGTAAAAATTAAAATTACATTTCCATAGGAAAACCTCTTATTTTCTTAATCCCTCCTGCTGACCCCTGTAAACAAACAGGGAGAATATATTTCAACAGCTTTTGAGCTCTTTCTCTTTTGAATCGAGCTGTGTGATGACTTTTAATAAGCCTCAAAACCAGTATCATTTTCTTTTCAATATCAGTGACATCTGAGAAGCACAAATTGATCCCAAGAAATATGGAGCATGACAGAGACCAAAACAAATGGTATCTTAGCTTCCTTGGTGAAAATACATCATCTAATACACAACTGGGCTGATTTCAATAGTGATATAGCAAACGTTGACAATGCAGCAGAGGGAGCTGCAAGGTGTAAATTCTGCTAAGGCGCAGCCTGACTTTGGTCATGAGTTTTTCTAGTATAAAAAGAATATAGAATTCCAGGCCAAATGCAGGAGAGAGGCCATTTTTCCCGCACAATCACTGAACATTCCAAAGGTAAAGAAAAGTGTAGGATCAGGTTCTATAAACTCATAGTTGTTGTTTCGGGGCGGGGGGGGGGGTGTACTCTTTTATTGAAAGACTTCTTCTACCAACAACAAGCTTACAAGCTGCAGCCATTCCTGGATCCTTTCACTGAGGCAAGTCCACTCTCTTGGCTCGTGGTCTCATCTCTCCTGAGGCCAGCCCCTTCCTGGGCTCCCATCCTTTTCGCAGTCTGTGTCTTGCAGCTAGCCAGCTCCTTTTTCTTGCTCCCTCCCTGGAATCTTCTTTGGTGGCCTGGTCTAACCCAGCTAGACCTGAAGCTAACCCTTCCCAAGAAACTTGCTCTACTCTGCTCAGCTGGAGCCAACTGGGCTCAGTGCCAGATGTGCCTAGGATACTGATCCTCCTGAGGGCCAGCTGCTGTAGGGACTTACCACGGCACCCCACTGTAGGTATCAGATAACCAAAAATTAAGCTCTCTCCCAGAAGTCTCCACATACATCATTGACGGGTCTGAAGCTATCACCATTCCATCAGGTATTTATTAACTGCTTTCCACCTGTGTTCTTCCCACTACACTGCAATGAAGATAAACCTCAAATCATTCACTATATAAACCCCAGGCATTAGTGAGCCAGCTGTTTTTTCTTTGTCATTTTCCTCTCTTCATTTGAAGTCAGCAGGTTTTACTCATTTTCCAAACCTAGTTTCCTTCTCTTCATTTCATGGTACTTCTTGCTGCTCTCTTGAGACTCTTCCACCCCACCTCCCACCCCCTTTAAGTCGCAAACTATGAAGATTTGCATTTTGTTCCAGCTCTTCAGACACATGGAATTAAAATTACAATAGAGCCAAACATTACAGTTCTAACGCCCACAAAATTCTCACTGGCTTCACTAAGGATTACGTATACACGAGTACAGTAGACTGGGAAGTGTTATTGAAAAATTCCATCCCGGAATGGATTACATTGAATTCACAGGAGAGGGAGAACAGAAAGGAGGTTCAGTTTTCTTCACAATGGCCTGGACACCTGGCTTTGGTTATATTATACAAGGCCAGCCAAGTGCATGAAGTCACAGGGGAAGAAGCGTACTAGTATTGAGGAGAGAGTCAGGAACTGAGACAATCACAAATGTTCTTAAATATAAACAGAACTTTCAGATAGTTGTTTTTTGTAATAAAGGAAACCTTTTTTTATAGAGCTGGAGCCTGTTTGCCAGTTTCTATTTCAGCACAGTTCCCTTAAACAAAAGATTTTTTATGCCAATAGTATCTAGACCAGGGGTGGGGAGCCTTTTCTGTCCTGGGGGCCACATTGAAAATTAGTACGAGCTCCAAGGGCCACTTAGGTTTCTTCAAAAAAAGGAGGGCCCAGATCATGGATCTGTGACATGGATCTATCCCGTACCCTTGTGTGCATGCCCTCATCTCTGTTCCATTATCACGCGCTCAGTTTTTCAGTACTTGAGGGTAGAAAATGGATCCAGGGGCCAGATCCAGGCACTGGAAAGGGGTTACATAATAACTTGCCGAGGGCCACATTTGGACCCCGGGCCTGAGGTTCCCCACCCCTGATCTAGGCTTTGCTAATGCATCTTATTGCTTTTATTTTGTGTATAGTTGTTCCATGCTACTACACTTTAGGCCTATGTGCCTGATCCTGAGTTGGTGTAAAACAATGTAACTCAATGCACTTCAGTGCTGATTTGCACCTGCTGAAGATCTGGCCCTTTATCAGTCCACTGCTACTTGTTCCTTAGGAAATCTCTTATTTTAAAGCTAAATTTGCCACCAATCTACAGAAATTTTCTCCTATACTGTTGCTGTTGCAAATAATTTCCCTCAGAAATGTAAAACAGGGACTTTCAAAAATTATTATTTATGCCAAGGAATAGAGGCAATCTGAACTTCATCATGGATAATTGTTCTGTCTTTCCTTTAGGCTCTTTGGTTTCTGTGCTGTTCATTGATGCGTCCTCTTCCATTCTCTCCTTTAGGATCCCCTTGTACCCTATAACTAAGCTAAGCACCTATGACTTCTCAACTTCATGAAGCATCCCTGTTTCTCCCTTTGTTAATCTCTTGTCTCCCCTCCCTTGTCTCTCCTACATTGTAAGCCCCTTGGGATAAGGACCTCTCACTAATGAGTAACTGTACAGTGCCGGGTACATTGCTGACACTACAGGTGGGAATTTTGGATTCAGATTACAGATTAACCCAAACCGAGCAGAAACAGTGCAACAACAGGCCTGTTTCGGTTCGATTCTAAATATATTTTTTTTATTTTTTTTAAAAATTACTGTGGATGTAGCAAAACGGCTGTTGGACTGTTCCACATATGAACACACTTTTTCAAAATGGCAGCAGCATCGACGCTGCCATTTTGAAAAAGGACAGTCAGTCTACACATGCGCAGTGGCAATTTTGCACATGCACAGGCCAGCTGTCCTTTTCCAAAATGGTGGCAACACTGCTGTCACCATTTTAGAAAACGTTGTGCATGAGCACAATCATCCAGTGCCCATTTTGCACATGTACAGTAATATTGAATTTTATTTGATTATTAATTGATTTAACTACAGAATCATAATATGGATCCGTAATTAAATCCGATAACTCCAGGAAAACAAAACAGGAAAAACACGAAATGGATTTTCATCCGAAAGACAAACCTCTAGGACGAACCCCTAGACCACCCCTCGCTGACCCTGTAAATAATAAATAAATNGTGGCAACACTGCTGTCACCATTTTAGAAAACGTTGTGCATGAGCACAATCATCCAGTGCCCATTTTGCACATGTACAGTAATATTGAATTTTATTTGATTATTAATTGATTTAACTACAGAATCATAATATGGATCCGTAATTAAATCCGATAACTCCAGGAAAACAAAACAGGAAAAACACGAAATGGATTTTCATCCGAAAGACAAACCTCTAGGACGAACCCCTAGACCACCCCTCGCTGACCCTGTAAATAATAAATAAATAAATAAATAAATAAATAATAATAATAATAATACTGTCCTACTCTCATTATTGAAGTTTAGCCCATTTGATACAAAGGAGAACTTCTCAAAGTTATAGGAACTGATCCTGTTTCCACTGAAGTCAAAGGGAGCTTCAGCACTGATTTTTATCTGAGCAAGATAAGACCCCTGTACACCAGTAATCTGTGCCTTATTTTTAAACTCATGTCCCTATTTCCACATCATATATAAAACAGGGACACTTAAAATCCAAAGTATTCTAAGTGTATTCTTAGGCCCAGTCTTCTTCAAGCCTAACCTTACAGACCTAGAAAAAGAATTGTATTTTTAGCACATGTAAGGCACTGTTAAGGTGCTGTGCTCTAAACCTTTACATTCAGAATTCTTACATTTCCTCCCTAAAATCTTGACTGTTATTGGCGGCTTTATACCAGGCCTGGGATTGGGAACTCCTTTCTGGGGAGCAGGTACAGAACTCTGTGCAGCCTCCGCAACCACAGAATGGAACCAGACAACTGATACAGCAGTGCCAGATATGCAGACCCTGGAACCTCATGCAAAATTGTGCTGAGGGACACTTCTAAGATAGAAATGTTTGACAGAGACACACTGACTCTGCCCAGTACACAGAGGAAATGTTACTGTACTAAATGTTTTATGCCCAATTAAATATCTCCTTCAGGGGCTGAGGCTCTGTGGGCTCACATGTTATGCATATGTTATTTCTAGTTTACTCATGGGACTCATGTGTTGGAGACCCCTGCTTGAATTGCCATGGGCCCTCTATAGCCCAAGGCTCCCCACACTGGAGATTCTGTGGCCCCGTATTTTGTGTTGATACTTTTCACACTCATGTGGTCATTTCAAGTTTGTTCATGAACCCCATGTGCTGCACTTGTGTAGATCTGACCTGTGCAGTTTCAGTGGAGTCTGCTTACATCAAAGTTCTACAGCCACGTTAAATCTTTTGATTAATTAGAAATTCTGCATAAAGCAAACCTTAGGAAATGAACCTTGAGATGGAGAGAACTGATGCTCAGACCAAGGCTGTTTTAAAATGAACGAGGGGGAGGCGAGTCTATGCAGAGGTCTCTGTGGAGTGCACATGCACTTCTGGTGGGTGGGAGGGCTTAGGCAGTGGCCCTTTTCACAAAGACACTGGGTAATTTCAGACGTTACGCGATCACGGTCAACCACGGACAATCCCCTGTGGTGGCGGATGGTTGCGTAACGTGTGTTTGCTCACCGCCAGATGTTCACCATGGTGAACTACCGGCAGTGAGCAAATTAACCATGCTTTCGGGGATGGTCTGGGCACCATCTCCGAAAGCATGGTTAATTGAACCATGGGCCAGAATCGGCGGTCAGTAACATCTGTTACTGCCGCCGATTCCGGGCCATGGTCCAGACCTCGGGACGGAATCGGGTGCAGCAGCTGGATTGGCCTCTGCGCCCGCCCGTCTCCCAGAGGGTGGGCGGCCTGGGGAGCATGGGGGGGGCGGGTCTGTGCGGCTGCACGTTGCGCTGCGCAACCCCACCCCCTCCCCCAATTCCCCGCCGGCTCGTCTGTTGACGGGTTGTATTGATTCCGGCAGGGAATCAAAAGGTAATTCCATGATGGGGCCAATAGGCGCCCCATCATGTCTGAAATCACCCACTGATAAAATGGGTGTTACATTTTATTATACATGTTGCAGGGCATCCATAGAGCACACCTGCAGCCCTGCAATATGTATAATAAAATGCAACACCCATTTTATCAGTGTTAGCGTGTCTGTGTGAAAAGGCCAGTGGCAGATGGGTGTGCACTCAGTGTGCACACCCATCCACCCACCGGGCACCCATGTCCCTGACGGTGCAACCCAGGATTTTCTGGGTGATGGGTGGAGGTAGGTGGGGGTGAGTGGGTCACGGGAGCACCTGCCCACCCACCCCCACTTTTACACAGGTGCTAGCTACCACACAGGTCCACTGGGTGGACCTGCATGGTAGCATCTTGTGTAAAAACGCCCCAAGTTAGCACCAGGTTTCTCTGACTCTAGTTCCTTTCCCTCCACTAAGAAAAAAGCAGATAACATGACAGAGCTCTGTGTGTGTGTGTGTGTGAGAGAGAGAGAGAGAGAGAGAGAGAGAGAGAGAGAGAGATCCTGTCATCTCTGACTCTGGAAGTCTTGGGTGGGATGGAGGCAGGGAAACTTTGTGCCACTCCCCTTACAGCCTGGTTGAGACTCCCAGAGTTTGAACTGACAGGTTTTCACACATACACGGCTCTGCCTAACTGTCAGTGTGAGTCTGCAGGGAGAACTGATGCTCCCTAAAACCCATCTCCAACCTGCCCGACATGAAGACTCATCCTGACATGGTCTATACTACACTAGTTTAACAACATGCTGCCAGTAAATCATATATACACTCAGAGGTCCTGATATTTTAAGCTGGGCGAGAATACACTATACACCTAAAAATTTCAAGTTAGCAGGGTCCAAGATTCTACTTATCCAGAATAAGAACCAAATCACACCTTGGGCTGGGGAAAACAAATGAATTCAACTTATCCAGAAATACACGTTATGTACATTCAATTTAAGTAGATTCTATTGGAGGCATAGCAGGGGCTATGCTAGAGCATAATGTTATGCCACTAGCTACCATCACAAGATTTTGGAACTCTGTGCACAAATATGGATCTAGTGTAGTCAGCTACAGTTCTGCTGCTTCTCCACAGGTTGCTGTGCCATTCCCCACAGATGAGGTCTCCCAACCTGCAGGAGAGACTAGACTAGACTGCAGCAGTAGCAAGATCAATGCCTAGATGTGACTCTGAATTAATGAGTGAAAGGAATGAGTCCAGTAGTAAAGTTTCTTATCTAAAATTATTGCGAGCTGAGGCATTAGGAGTATTTTTGCCTCTGTTAGGGTGGTCTCCTCCAATTTTCAAACCCCTGCAATTTCAGAAGAGTAGAATAAATAATGACTGGAAATCAAGGTAATAATAATAAAAACATCATAATATTTCAAATTCAGTTTAAACAGAAGTGTTTCAATTGTCTGTAATGGGTTAGGACATTCTGTATTTCATGTTTCATGTTTGTAAGCACGGCTCAGTGGCTTAGAAGCCACTGTGCGTGAAAACAGACATGATGCTAACCACCCTTTAACCACCCTTGGTGGTTATTTATGCATGTTGCAGGACTGCATAGGGCACCAATACAGCCCTGAAACATGCATAAATGACCACCAAGGGTGGTTAAAGTGTGGTTAGCGTCATGTCTGTTTTCACCCCGTCTCTCCCTGCGTTCCCCTCTCCCTTGTATCCTCTTCTCTGTCCACCCTTGGGGACCTGGCTCTAATGACAAACGTTCAGCATCAGGCACCATGCAAATTAATAATATACAATAATAATAATTTTCTTTCAAAACTAAATTGAACAGGACTTTTCACAAAAGAAGCTGTACCATCCTCAAAGCCCTTTGCATGCACAAGCTCCAACTGTTAGGCTCCTACAACTCCTACTAAAATCAGTCCTTATCTCAGTTGGAACCTGTAAGGCATGGGATAGAAGAGTTTGTGGGGCTGGGGATAAGGCTGCCTTCTGTGCTGCTCTGCTCCCTGTGGATGTTTGAATTCCCTGGTTGCTGGAGATAAGGACACGCACACAACTGTCACCATTTGGGGAAGTCTTTTTACCTTTCTCTCCCCCTTGCCTCTCCCCACACCCTTTGTACAGGCATTACCCCATTGCTTTTATGACCAAGGTTCCCAAACTTTTTTCATAACCCAAGTGGGAGTCACAATCTTGGTTGCTATTTGCTATACTTTGCATATCTTTGTTGCTATATGGGGTCACATGATTTTATTTCAGTCTCAGAACTGGATAATACAACAAAGGTTTGGGAACTACTGATCTAAGTGCTATTAGAATGTAAGCTTTTTGTTCTTATGTACTCTTTAGGCTGGATAACTGATCTGAAAGGGAAATAATTTATTCTGATTTTTCTCCCTATTTTTAGTTGGAATGTTCCTCCCCCACAGATGCATTTGCTATCTTGAAGGAAAGAGCACATATTAAATATTGCTTACTATTCTATTTTATAACAAAAGAGTTATCCCCAAGGATAACATAACCAAAGGATTCATAAAGTCTGGCCAATACTGTATCCAAATCTCTGAGCTGACAGACTCATTGTATAGACAGTTGTTCTTGGGATTCATTTGTGTGGATTTTGTTTTTTGTCTGGCCAGACTATCTCCATATCTGGTATCCTGGGAACTTTTGTAAGAGTTCCCATTAAGGGAAATGTCATCTGTTTGGCTCAACAGGACACAAGCTGCTCCAGACTCAAGCAGATGTTACTAAATTTTAAACCTCAGGGAATTATGTGGTCTGTTTTTAATGAACCCCTGAATCCAAAGATTTGGAAAGGCTTTAGTTGTGCTTTATAACTTTTAAATTCACAGAGCAGTTTCTCTAACCACATTAAGAAATTAGCTTGCATAAAGTGAGAAAGGAATGGAAAGTGCCCAAACTATTGCAATTTTCTTGGAATGTTCTAACCCGAAATGTCAGGAAAGATAATCTATGGGGATTGCCTTTCACTACGAAAGTCTCGTTTTCATTTTTCTCTTGCTGTGTTTCCAAGCACGGCAAACTTTTTAACTTTTTAACATCTGTTTTAACTCTATAAAACACTCAGCAGAAAGAGAAAAAGGAATCAGAGGTGGGACAAACAGTACAGGGACTGGATTCTTTTTATTAAGGTACATAACAGCAATACATCAACAATTAAATACTTTGCATAAAATATACACCTTAACATTTCCCTTCTGTTAACAATTGAATAATTATAATAACTAATGCTTCGTATTCTCAATATCCTAAAACCCCTGCCAGAGATTATGGTTTACTGGTTGAGGAGCCACTCCTGTCCAAATACAAAAATTGGGCCCAGTTGTCTAGATATCTTTCAGCACTTCTCTTGGGTGCACACTTGGTGGGACAGTGGGTATTTTCAGACATTACGAGATCACAGTCAACCACAGTGAACCACACTCAATCCCG
The DNA here is from genome assembly GCA_003113815.1 of Sphenodon punctatus. Classification (NCBI taxonomy): domain Eukaryota; kingdom Metazoa; phylum Chordata; class Lepidosauria; order Sphenodontia; family Sphenodontidae; genus Sphenodon; species Sphenodon punctatus. The sequence continues at coordinate 3,994,864 of QEPC01009342.1, read as the reverse complement.
CAGCGGGGCCAAAGCGCCCCGAACGTCTGTTCAGCGGTCACCAGATGTTCACCACAGTCAATACCTA
>QEPC01009342.1:3984607-3994697 GCA_003113815.1 Sphenodon punctatus | reverse complement strand
CGTGTGTTTGTGCTGTGTGTTCCACTGTGCCCTCGTTGTCTCTGTGCCTGTTGTGTGTGGTACCTCGGTGGCTCTCCTCCCTCTTCCCCCTCCCTTCCCGTTTCCCTTGTGTGGGCGTTCCCTTTTGGCGCTTCTGTTCCAGTAACTTGCAACACAGATTCTTTTATATATGTTCCATCCTCAGAAAGTGGTAGAAATCTGATTACAGCTGCCCAGGGGAAAATCCCCCTGTAGTGAGGGAGTTGCAAGATGCCATAAAGAACCTCACAGCTTACTCTTACACAACATAATGGTGGGGGCATGTTGTGGAAAGGGGCAGGATAGAAAACAGCTCTGCTCTGGCAAATTGTCAGCTGAAATATCAGTCTTATGAGACTATCCAGCAAACAGGCATAAATTAGAGTATTGCTGGAGCAGAGAGGCTCCAGCTTGAGAATCAGGGAGAGCTAACCAGCTCCCAGACAGCCATCCTCTCTATTTTGCTAACACAGGGAAGGATCTGGCTATCTTCCCTAACACTGTGCGTCGTTTCTTATATTATTCTTGGAGCTTTGCTAGCATGTTCAGAAGACGTTAGGGAGTGAAGACTCTGTAAACTGAACTCCCTTGCCTCAAGCGTACATGCAGAGTACGAGAAACATCCAGAGATGGGGTGGGGTTTTGTTTTTGTTTTATTACAGCAAACACATATATCCACAAAATATTTCCAAAGAAAGAACAGGGGAAAAAAATGGGGAAAAAAGAAAATTAAAATAAATAAATCATACTGAAAAATCCAAAAATATGATTTTGCATGTTCAGTTAGAGTATTGCCTTGAATAGAGTCTATACACGGAAGTCACTTGATTATAAAGTTCTGATAATTGTCCATTGAAAGTGCTGATATTTTTTCCATTGAGAACATGAACCAGATTCTTTTTAACTACTCTCCTTCCGAAAGGTCTCTTGCATGTTTCCAATTCTTCGCAATAATATTAATTGCAGCAAGCAACATAATTTTACAAGTGTCTTGATGATGTCTCATTAAAGGTATGTCTGCATATACTCCCAATAAAACAAACAATTTCAGGTCTAAAAGGTATTGTTAATTTAGTTGCTTTTTTCATGTATTTCTAGACATGAATTCCATGTATTTGAAATACATCCAGAGATTCTGTAGAGACAGATGCCTGAACTTCTTCTGCTTAAAATTGTACTTATTTTGTGGCTAAATAGAAGGTTTTGATCCTTAAGCTGTGGATGCAACACCTTACGGAAGCAATAGATTAGCAGTTAAAAAAAAAAAAAGACAATGAAATTCACAGCAAATATGAAATGCACTATGCTGAAAGTGAAAATCAACATGATTTCAGTTTATATAGTGCCATTGGCATGCATGGTGCCTTGTGTGCTGTAGCAGGGTGAGGGCTTGCCCACAGTAAGTCTGTGTAGGATTGGGGCCCAAAGTACTCAGTCGTCACAGAGATTAGCTCAATAGTTACTTTTATTCACACACACACACACACACCCCTTTTACACATAAAGGGTGTTTTTAGATGGACCCAGGTCTGCTCCGGCCGTGGCATGTTTAGATGGAGGCAGCCACCACAGTCGGCCATCCATCCATGCATGCCCCCCTCCCCCAGACCTGTGGGCAGATAAGTAGCCACTCTAGGCTGCCACCCACAGCTCTATGGCAATTGCCAGAGCAACCCACAGCCAGGAGCACAGCTACAGCAGCCGTCCACCATTTAGATGGGCCACTGCTCTGTCCCTGGCTTGTGCTCCAGATTTGGGCGGTCCATTCCGCTTGAGGTGCTCCAGGATGTTCTAGAGTACTGCAAGCAGTGCAGGCAATGCCTGCTCTGCCTCATCCATGGGTGGCCTGCCTTTACATGAACAGGCCACCCAGGGGTGGGACGGAGCAGGAGCGGAGCAGATGTCCATCTAAAGACACCTAAAGTCTCTACTCTAATGCCAGGGATCAGCCTTCTGGCAACCCAACCCCTGCCTTCCACCAGTCAGCAGTCCTCTGGCTGGTATCTACAGTCACCAGGACCAGGACCAAGACCAAGACCAGGCTCACTCCTTCCCTGTAGCCCCAAGCCTCCTTTACCCAGGCAATTTCTCTGGGCAGATTTGTCCTGGAGGTAAAGCTCTCCTCTCTGACTCTCACCTCTGGAGCAACTTCTCATACTCTTTCTGTCTCTCTGGTTCTGGCTCAGCTTTATCTTCCTGGCTGGCTCTGCCACATCCTCACTCAGCTCTGAGGTCTCAATTAGGTGCCGTCCTCCATCTATTGGCATGCTTGCAGCTCTCCTTGCGCCGCCCCTACACTGATGTTAGCTGTTCTCTTAAAGGGCTCCTAGCCCTCTTTGGCTCAACTCTGCCACATACACAAAAATTAAAAGGCTGTGATGGTGTCACCTCATGCATAATGTGAAGTACCCTATTGGTTTCATCTTTCAAGGGGACCTGTTAGACAGGCAGGGCATATATATATATATATATATATATATATATATCACAATTTCACAATATACTGTGTTTACAAATGGGATATCCATGACATTTCCTTTTGTATGCTATTCCAGTTTTGCAGTCTCCTGCCACAGAAAAAGTGGAGCCGTGCGCTGTGTCTGTAAAGAAAATTATGCAGGACCTAACTGTGAACGGTAAGTAGACTAGCAGCATATGCCATGAGCCAAGGTAAACTCTCTCTTAACATGAGAGAGAAATTTTCTTTGCTTGATACTGAGTTCTCTTCTGTTCATGTGTCCAGTGAAGGCAATAACAGCAGGGCCGGTGCTACCATTAGCCTACTCAGGCGGCCGCAGAGGGCACCAACATGAAGGGTGCGGCCCTGATCAAGCTTCCCCGCTGTCACCACCAGTGATAAGCTCTGCGTCTGATGGCACAGGAGAGGCACCCCCTTCAACTTCCTGCCCTAGATGGCCTTAGCAATAAACTCTGCACTGGACTGGAGGTGGGAGTGGTGCCCCCTAGGTGGCTGCACCTCTGATTTAGCTTCCGCTGCCATCTCTCCTGCTCCTGATCCAGCTGTTGCTGCCACTTCTCCTGCAAGTTGAAGGGGGGTGCCTTTCCTGTCCTCGATCCAGCTACCACCACTGGTAAATTCTGGGTCGGGAACCAGGAGGCAGAAGTGAGTGGGGCTACCAGCCCCTCAGTGCCTGAGACGTAGGCTGTGCATGTGTGTGTTGTGCACTAGCTGTGTGCACATGGGGGTTGTGTATAACATGTGCGTGGGTTGCATGTGAGGTACACAATATGTGCACAGGTTACACAAGGGGAGCAGTCGCAGGGATTTGCCTAGGGCGACAAGTCTTTGCACTGGTCCTGAATAACAGTCTGCCATTGACCTTACAAGGTGAAAGATAAGGGCCATATTTTGTCCAGATACAGCAGGACTTTCATCATAATGGGTGATTTTAAAATGAGCAGGGCTGGTGGGAGGGGGCTTCGTGGCTGCTGAGTGGCACAGCTGTGGAGCAACCAATCAGGTGGAGTGTAAAAGGAGGAATTCTAACGGCGGCTCCCAGTGTGGGTATCATAGCAGCCGCCTCGCACTCCCCCTGACATGGACCATGGGGGTGGGGGAGTGTGCCAGACTGACCTTTGAAATTGACATGTCCTGGGCCAGACATGAGCACTGGAGAACCGGGCTCACTAGAGCTCCTGGCCAGTTCCTGTGACATGCAAAGGCCATGTCCCCCACCCACAGTGCCTGTGAGAGGGGACCTGTCTGCTGGCAGTTTATACAGGTAGGGGATGAGTGAGCACCCATTGATACACACTTTTTTGGTTTACCCCACATGGCGCACTCCAGATTTCTCGGCAGTGCTCCATGAGTGGGTGCGGAATGGCTCATGAGATGTGCATCCCCTTGCACCACCTTCAGATGGGCGGTTGAATGAGTGGCTCCTGGGTGGTCATGTATGGTAGCATCTTGTTTAAAAACACCCAATGAGACAAGCTTCTTCAGACGCAAACAAGCTTCTTACATTCAAAGCAATTCACTGCTGAAATCATACAATAAGTACTGTACTACGTGCTTCCCATGAGCCCTCCCTCTTCTCAAAAAAACCAGTTAACACAGGCTTTGCTCACATGTTAAGTTTTTATTAAAGGTTAAATACCCTTGGGTATGATACCACAGGATATCTATCACCTAGTGCATGAAGGTTGCACATTTTAAAACCACTGGTATTTAACCACTCGGGGTAATTACTGTTCCCTGTACCTCAGGCCGTTAATTATTAATTAACACAAGCCTTACTACTCATGTAAGAAATGAATACCCCAGGCTTTTCCCTGAGATTAGCATGACTATCTCCATTACTAATGTGAGGTGTGAACATGCCCTCAGTTAAACTTTTCAAAAACAGAGGAATAAATATAAGGAAATAGCTGAAAAAATTACTCATTAATTGCTTGCTATAGCTATCTTAATTATGTTTGGAATGCATTTTGAATCATACATGTCAATTACAAAATTAACTGAGTAACACTGAGCTAGTTAGTCTTGCTTTTCAAATTGCCCATAAGCCACCAAAGGTATCTATTATTTATTTATTTAACACTAGCAATGTACCTGACACTGTACAATCAAAATTAGAGAGAGGTCCCTTCCCCAAGGAGCTTACAATCTAGGAAAGACAAGGGAGAGGGGAACATAGGGAGAGACAAGGATACATTCAGGGAGGTGAGAAGTTGCGGGTGCACATTCTTACCTTAGTTACAGGAGAGAAGGGAATGCTGAGTGAAAAGACAGCATCAGTAAGCAGATTAGGGGTGGTGTGATGAATAGCTAAGGAAAGCCTAATGGAAGTGGTAGGTTTTGAGGAGAAATTTGAAGGCTGGGAAGAAGTGAGCAGATTGAATGTGTCCAGGAACAGATTTCCAGGCATTTCAGTGGGGGCGCATAAGGGAAGGAGTGAAGTAATTTCCGTGAGATATTATAATTTATACAACAAAAATCCTCTTACATAGGGGAACTTTTAAATGGTCTAAAAATGACAGATATGGCAAACTCTTCATCCTCATGCACTAAACACACACACACACACACACAATCACAATCAATCAATCTGTTTATTAAAATGCTTGGCTGAGGCCTTCACATGCATCATAGATACAAATATACATATATACAAAATGCAAAGTAAACAACCAAAGTAAACAAATCAGTATAAGTTAAAATAACATAAGATAAAAACAGAACAATAAAAGAAAATACAAACAACACATCCAGCCCAGGGAGAAGAGGAGAAGCAAAACAAGCCAAAGATAAAATCCAGAATCTTTTCTTAACACTTACCCTACTGGCATAAAGTAGAAATTTCGCTACAGAAACAGTTATTTCTGGAACTCTGTTGGCTAGCAAAATTGTTGTATACACCTCTTGAGACCTTCCAGGAAAATGCTGAAGCAGTGGAGTAACCAAACTATGCCTAATGTATAAATGACTGGAAAGCAAAATGTGAGTAATCAAATCAATCTCACCAGACCCACAGGGGCACCCCAGCATAACATCCCTCCAGGAGGGCAGAAGGACAAATGTTTAATCTAGCTCGAATAAACATAATTCTCTGGACTGAAATGGACAAATTATCAAGGCAAGGGGCATAAAAATTTAAAGGCGACATAATAGTCAGATAGTATAGGAGAGATCTCATCCCATTAAGCTTTGCCGATTCTTCCTGGAGTTCTAAGTTGGCTAGTCTTTGAAGTAATTCAAGTCTAGATTTAGCAACGCCTTGAGAGGCTAAATATGGCAAGGAGAAACCCATATGGACTATCTTATTGTGACCCTTGGATACCCAACTATTGGGGCTACCATCATCAAGGATCAGCATAAGAAGACCAGAAGGATTAAGAAAGCACAATCTGAGTCACAGCTTCAGAGCAGAACACCACAGCAAGTAAGATAATCTAGACATATTTGTTTCTCCCCGCAAAGCTACATTTGGAGTACCCGGAGGGAGCGACAACAAAAAACTCAAAATTTTTGACTGAACCCTGTCGATCTCCGTAGCCCTCTCCAGGCCCCAAGAATGGGCATCATAGAGCAATTGACCTCCAATTTTAGCAGGAAAAAAAACTTTAATGCCGGCATCACCAACTAGCCAAAACGAACTTTAAAACAACAAATAATAGCAGACGCACTCCTGGTGGCCTGTTCAGTTGCAGAATTTGATTACATCGACCAGGATCCTGAAGAGTGAAAAATTAGGCCAAGATAGCAAAAAGATGAAACTTGCTCTATAAGCCTTCCATTCATAACCCAACTATGTGTGCTAGCTTTTCTTGCAAAAACAACCACTTTCATTTTAGCATCTTTTATAGTTAACCCATCCAACCTGCAGTGACTTGCACACTGGACAATTGCTCGCTTCAACCCCACCAAAGTTCTAGACATTAAAGCAGCATCAGCAGCATAAAGCAAACATGAAATATGTTTATTGCCCAATTTGGGAGGATGGTTTCCTAACAGATACAGCAGGGATTAAGTTATTTATATAAAAATTAAATAAAGAGGGAGCCAGCATACATCCCTGCCTAACACTGGAGCAGGTTTTAACTTGGCCAGACAGATGTCCCTTGGCATCTAATTTCACATGTGAGGAAATATTGTTATGTAAAGACCTAATAAGAAATAATAAGCGTCTGTCAATGTTCGTCTCCTGCAGTTTGATCCAGAGCCTCTCTCTTGGGATCAAATCGAAAGCCAACTTAAGATCCAAAAACATTACATAGAGTTTATTACCAGAATAAACAGATTCATTGATCAAATAAGAGAGAATAAGGCAATGGTCCACCGTAGAGCAGCCCTTCCTAAAACCCGCTTGGTCCTGAAAAAGTACATTCTCGTCAGATAACCATTGATCAAATTTTATCAAAAGATGTTTATTTAGCATATACTTTCCCAATTATGTCTGACAGGCTAATTGGCCTATAGTTACCAGGAAGGGATTTATCCCCCTTCTTATGAATAGGTATTATTATTGCTCCTTTCCAACCCTGGGGTATCTTACCCATTTTATCAATAAATGAGAATAAAGAAGCTAGTAAAGGAATTCACCAATAGGCATACTCTTTCAGAAACTCAGGAGGTATAAGGTCCTCTCCAGGGGCTTTACCAGGTTTTAAGTGGCTAACACACACGCATTCAGTGTGGTAACAGACAGTGATAGGATGGTTAGAGAAAGCTAGAGTAGAGTAGAGTTGAGTTGAGATCGCTATAGCCTAGTTAGATAACACAGTTTCATAATATTAAAATAAAAACAAAATACAGGAATAATTTCAATTCATTTCAAATACAACAAATACCTCATACCTGACAAATTGCCCAAGGACACATACCTTGGGCCATTCATTATCTAATTCAGGTAAATACCCACCCAAAATCATCTTTACCTATCAGTTCCATTTACTATTTCATAGCCTCGCCTTCTTAATGCCAAATGGACAAAGAGAGAACCTGCATCTCCTGAACTGAAGATACCCTAAGCAGATTTTGGTAGCAATCCCCTGATTTAGAGTTAAGCCCAACTCCCAAAAGGGGAGCGAGCCAAGTCTCCCTCAGCACCTTGTAGTATGGGTATCTTAATATAAGATGCTCAGCTGTTTCAATTTCACCCATGCTACAAGAACAGCGACGTTGGTCATAAGCAATATGTTGGTACCTACCCTCCACTACGGCTGTCTGTACCATTTCAAACCGTAGCAAGGTATAGCTTCTTCTCAGTTTGGAATTTATTATCATATCCAAATAGGGCTCAAACATCCATACATCTTTTAACTGGGCCAAACCTGGAGCGACTCTCCATTGGGCCAGAGAGGCCAAATCGTCTTGTTTGGCCTGGTCTTGCATTCTTTGGATCACCTCATCTTTGATCCTACTAAGCTTTTCCCCCACAAAATATTAAAACGAGAATCCCATTTCATTGATCAAACTCCCCAAGTATTTAATTCATGGGTATACCCTCAGGCCCTAGTGAGATAGCTCCTCCCTAAGGTATTGCACAGCAAGCTGCTGTTCCCGCTGCTGTAGCAGCCTAAACCAATACCATATCGTAGATTGCTTGACATACGTCTCCATAGAATAGACGCCTGCCTCAGCCCTCAGTACTGACCCACGCGTACTTGGTCCCACCTTTAGAAGTCTCCGCAAAAACAGATTCTGAATCTTATCCAGAGACCTTACATCTGCTACATCTGCTAGTGAGAGAGCACAGAACAGAATTCTAATATGCCTGACCTGTGAAAAGTCACTCAGGGATCTTACCAGGGCCAGCCCTAGAATTTTCAGGGGCTGGGGAGGCAAGGTCTCAAGGGGGTCAGACTCTCCATGGCATGGAGTGGGAAAGCTAAAGTAAGGGGGGCTGGAGAATGTAGTTGAGGTTGGATGGGCTTACCTGAATGGGGCAGGAAGAGTCTTTATAACCCAAGGCCAGTTCTTTGCCCTGACAGCACTCCAGGGACCCCTCAGGAGTGGCAGTGGCAGCAGACCCCAGGACCACCTCAGGAGCATTGGCAATACCCGCAGTGCTGTTGGGTCCCTCTGCTGTTGCTTCCACTCTAAAGAAACACCAAGGGCCAGCCCCACCCTAAGGCTAGCCCTGGATCTTACACCAGAACTGTTTTGATGAACTGGATCTGGATTGCCCAATTCCCCCTGCACTCAAGTAGCATTTAGGTGAGGAATCGGCCCTGTCATTAAGGAAAAGTTTTTATTCTAACCTTAATAAAACTGGTTCATGAGGAAGAAAAAATAGCAAAAGATCCAAAGGAAAATGACAAGGAAGAGAAGAGCCAGAGGAACAGAAAGCCTGAAGTTTCATTACCAAGTCAAGAATGAAGTAGCTTTTACATGAAACAATTTGCTTGTGAAAGCAAGTCATTCATACGCGGCTACCTTCTTGACTTTTCAAATGGCCATAATCACAGTGTTACAAGTGAAGCCTCTGCCGACAAAGAGGGTAGAAATTAAAGAAACATGTTTCGAGTCAGCTGGCTACATCCTGGTTTCTTCTGAAATGTCAGACATGCTGCAACCTTTGGAAAATGAAGGCAATTAAAAGGTCAGTGAGGTGTCTCACTGGTTATTAAAATGTCACAGTAGTCTATGAGTCAAATGAAGACCCAAGTGATGAATAGAAGGTACATTTCTATTAATAGTGGCAGAAAAGGTTAAATGTCTGCATCCAGAGATCGGATCTCAGTAGTCTATGAGTCAAATGAAGACCCAAGTGATGAATAGCAGGTACATTTCTATTCATAGTGGCAGAAAAGGTTAAATGTCTGCATCCAGGATTTGTTTTCAAACAGTCTCTGGTGAGATTTTTTGTAGCACAACTGCACCAGAGGAAAAGATAAGAATAAACAAGGACATGAGGCGGACCCCAATAAGCCTAGGTCACAGAGGACTGGATAGAGAAATATATAGCTTAGAGGGCTTTTCTCATCTAGGTTGTCAGTGGCAGTCTAACCTGTATCAGTAGCTGTGAAAACTTGTTACAGTCTGAAGGCTATTTTCAGCCTATGTGAAATGAGCTGGCAGATACAGCCGTTTCTAGATGACAAATGTTTACCAATATCCCATCTTCAACTGACGCACCTTCCCAGCCCTCTATCTCCCGCTTTTTCTCCCTAGCCGCCTCCTTTGATCTCCGTCTCTGGACTGATTCCCCCACCCACACAGGTGGCTACTCTCTCAACCTCATCTTCTCCAGAAACTGTCCTGTTGCTGACCTCTCCTTTGACCTTTGTCCCATATCTGACCTCGCTTCCTTCAACCTCTCCCATCTTAGTCCCCGGCTCCACGCCCCTTCCATGATTTGCACGCTATTAACCCTTTAGATTTTGCCTCCTCCCTCTCCCCCCTCCTGTCTTTTCCTCCTCTTCCCCGGACACCGCCATCTCTTCTCTCAATGCCTCTCTCGCCACGACCCTTGACTCTCTTACCCCCATCTCCTCCTGTCCCATTCGGCCCCAAAACCCCCGTCCTTGGCTCACCCCTACTATCCGCTACCTCCGCTTGGGCTGCTGAATGCCTCTGGCACAAATCCCACTCCCACCCTGACTTCCT
>QEPC01009342.1:3930326-3977792 GCA_003113815.1 Sphenodon punctatus | reverse complement strand
GGGGGGGGGGATGGGGTTTTATATTGCTTTTAATTGAATCGTTATTGTTTATTTTAATGTTTTTAAATGTTTTTAATATGCTGTGAGCCGCCCTGAGATTCCTGAGGCAGGAGGAGGCAGTATACAAATTTTAATATAAATAAATAAATAAATAAAAATATATGTTCAGCCAGGAGTGTCAATCATTGTGTCAGCTAAAGAAACTTACACCAAAAAAATAAACAAATTGAATGTGACCTGGGTACTAGATATAATGATACTACATACTGTGCTCAAGATATAGCACATATGCTTTGACACCACAGAAGCTGGAATGCTGTCCACAGGTAGATTGCTTCAGATTAGATTACAAAACATCTGTCACCTGAAAGTTCCTAATTTGTATTTTGTTGACTTGCGCAGATAGAATGTCAGGACAGAAGGTCAGAGAAATGACGCTGTCGAGACCAATATAGCCATTAATCACTGGTTGGTTTCTATTTCTTTTCAGGTGTGCTCCTGGTTACTATGGAAACCCCTTGCTAGTAGGAAGCACCTGTAAAAAATGTGACTGCAGTGGAAACTCTGATCCTAACCTGATCTTTGAAGACTGTGATGAAGCAACTGGCCAGTGTCTCAATTGCTTGCGCAACACCATGGGGTTTAAGTGTGAGCAGTGTGCTGCTGGGTACTATGGAGATGCCGTAAGAGCTAAAAATTGTACAGGTACTGTATCATGTTAATAATATTTGCTATAGATTAGCACAGATATAGCACCCCAATTCATTCCACTTTCCAACTGCCGAAAAGACCAGCAGTTCCATAGATAATGACAACATTTAGAGGGTTAAATTGTTTTTGTTTATTTGTTTAAATTTATATCCCATTCTACCCTGAAAGCTCAGGCAACAACATATAAAACCTTCATATAAAACAGGTATAAGTAAATCAAAGCATATATTAATTTTCTAAAAAATATACCAATCCTCCACAAACCAACAAACACCTGGCCAAATAAAAAGGTCTTACATTGCATCTGAAAAATGCTCGGGCTGTGATGAACCTTCTGGGGATGAGTGTTCCATAATTGTGGCGTAGCCACCAAGAACACGTCTCTGCTTGCTGTTGCTATATGGAGCTGACACACTGATGGTACTTGCAAGAAGTCACTCCCAGCTGACCTCAAAAATCATGATGAAGCATAGGAGGCAGTCTTTCAGATATATGGGACTCCAGACATATAGGGCTTCATAGGTCAAAGTCAGCACCTGGAATGGTGTCTGGAAAGCTACTGGAAGCCAGTATAGACTTTGAAGCACAGATATGATGCATTCTCATTGGACCACCTCTTATATATCGTTATTGGGTCTCTGAGTTAACCTCCAAGAAAATTTAGTGGGGCTCTATATAATTTACACCTGTTTTAGTCTATCTTCACATTTAGGAAGACAACATTGCAAATGTAGCTCATGCCTCTTTGTGGGATACTTCTGTACTAGCCCATTGTTAAATGTATTGTTATTATTAGCATTATTATTAGTAATTACTAAGTATTTATATAGCACAAGAAATGTACTTAACAATTGTTAATTAGAGACAGGTCCATGTCCCAGGGGGTTACAATCTAGGAGAGACAAAGGAGCTGGGAACATAAGGAGAGACGGATACAGTCACAAAGCTGAGATGTTGCATGTTCACATGCTTAGCTTAGTTACAGGAGAAAAGGGTATCCTGAGCAAAAGGACAGTAGAGGAAGCATCTGCGAACAGTCTTCAGGGATTTGGAACTAGGGAAATCCTGACAGAAAAGGCAGGTTTTCAGGAGGAATTTGATAGTTGGGAGGGATCAGAACAAATGTGTTTAGGGAGGAAGTTCCAAGCGTGGGGGCAGAATGGGAGAAGGAGACTTGGGGGTGGGTGAGGGGAGTGACAAAGATCCCAGGGGGGAATATAGCAGGAAATTAGGGCAGAGAGGTGGGGAGGAGGCAGGACTCCATGTTGCCCATGGCTTCTGTCTCTAAATAACAGCAGAAAGTGTGTTATGGCTGCTTTCATTATTATCTCTGATTTTTTTCATATAGGCACAATTCCCTTGAGTCTACATGGGTGTTTATAAATGAGATGACAGCCCACGCCAGGAGGGTGTTCAGCCCACGTTCGCTGCCCGTTTATTAGGTGGCCACAAGATACGTGCTCCCATGCACCACAGAGCCTCCACTCACGGTGGAGTCCTGGGGCATCACAGGCCTACCACGTGGGCCAATCTGGGCCAATGTTTGCCCACCCATCCACCCCCATTTATTTGGGTGTATGCAGCTTCCATGTAGGCAAAGCACCTAGAGCAGTTCTAGCCATCAGATCAGCAAGCGCACTCACCACTCTTGCTCTCCTTGGGGCGTCTACTGTTTACTTTCACTTTGGGGCACTCAAAAACGGCAGCTGAACACCTCGATACCTGCTCTGCACAGTGTGGGGTTAATGTGAGTCAGCCAGAGGCAACTCTCAGACTAGGTAACATGGTGGCAGACCCCTCCTTGAGGAGGCACATTGGAAGAGAGAGCTGAGTGAACTTGCTTTCTCAAAACCTGGGACCCAGCCCAGCACAGTGCTGCTTCAAGTCAGTCCCAGGGCCAAGTAGCTCCCATGTAACCTATGTTACATCTACAGAGGCTTACGTGTAGGAATTAATAAATTAATGGGGCAGAAAGTTATATGGACTGTGGCCCATTATAAAGGCAAACTAATCCAGGAAACACAAAATTCAAGTGTCATGGATCCAGGTTCAGGAGGGACACAGTTCGTGTAGGTTGCAGGAAATATCACAATATTTGTTGGCAGCTCACAGTCACCAGCCAAGAACAGCATAGGCCCAATTTCTTCTCTCTGATGAGTACAAAACCACAAGAAACATCCACTGAAGTTAATGAAGTTACTTTGGTGTGAGTGAAAATTGTCGCTGAGTAGTATATTCCTAAGTGAATACCACAAATATATGCCTCAAATTTTCTTGAAAAATCACTTCGTCATGTAGATAAAAAAATTATAATCTATAGAAAACAGCTAATGAACTACAGTAAAATTCAAATAAATAATTTTCTCGTGCAGGATATTATAAATCACAAGGTTAGAATTAATTGCAGGACATGCTCATATGTGTGTGTTTTGAGCTATTAAACTATAAAAATAATAAAAGGCTAAATTTATTGCAGGCATGCTATCAGATTAAGAAGCAGGGCTATTTTGAAAGGTTACCTGTGTTATCAGTCACACCTGGGATTATAAAAGCCAAAATAATTTTTTTAACGTAATTTATTTTTTGACACTGTCTGTTTGTTTACTTTTTATTTATTTGTTTGCTCAGCTTGGCAATAAAATTAGAGGTCAGCTACTAGTCTATCTAAGGTTGTGAGAACTAATGATATGATCATTTATTCTAAGCTCTATTTCTCTGTTGGTGACTATTTCTGTCGGGGCGGTGAATCCTGCATCTGTGCAAGGGTCTGAGTCGGAAAGCCATTGGGCATTTTCACACAAGACACTCTCCACCCACTACCCACCAACTATACAGGTTACAGGGCACCCAATGAGCAACACTGCTGCCCTGCAACCTGTATAGTGGTTGGCTGGTGGGTGGGCACTGGGCAGTGGATAAAGAGTGTCTTTTGTGAAAATGCCCATTGAGATCCGTTTTGGCTCTATGGTAGCCAGAAGCAGCATGGTTACATCTTCCAAAATTACTCAGGAGATCAGACCTATTCAACCAAGTTTATTTTGAAACAACACTGATCAATTCAATTGGCCTGTACAGAGACATATGAACACCAGTCATATGATCATTCTCCACAGTGATCACTGATGAGTGCTCACTCTATTTATTAAGTGCCATCACCATGCTGTGAAATGTCCACAGAGACTCAAGTGGACATTTTGACATAATAGCTTCATTCAAAGTCCTCTTTGAACATGAGTGCCTGGATTGAGAGGTCACCTGCTTCACCCCACTCATCCCCAGCTTCACCAAAGCATCACCCTTTGGAATGCCATGACACTCCATAAAGGACATGGACATGTCAGAAAGGGATGTGGTAAAGGGACACTGGTACCCCTTTCTGATGTGGACACATTCCCCACCGTCTCCAATAACATTCTAGTGGCACCCTTGTCTTTGATCACAAGATGAAAAACTTGAAATACCTATTTGGCAACCTGAAAATGTTTGCATTCATGTTGGCATTTTCATTCATGCAGAACTTTCAGTATTTAATAATGGGTTGCATTAAATTAGAAAGTTGCAGCATTGTTAGAACTAGTGCTGTATGGATAGTATGGGTAACACCTATATTAATTATTATTATTATTATTAATTATTATTAATTATTATTAATATGTATTATTATATTAACTATTATTAATAATAATAATCTCTAAAAACAAATGGAGGGTGAAGTTACACGTAACTCTGCTAAACTCCAATGTCTGTGGGAGCCTGGAAGCTGTATAATCAGCCCTGGATGATCCCCAGATCACTGGGCATTTTTACACACACCTTAAAGTTCCAGATTTTTTAATCTTCTGAGTTTACAAGTCCACAAGTAAGTTCCGGATTCATTTTTCACACACACTGCCCTGAGGCAGTTCCTGGATGCATTCTTCACACAAACACTACCCTGAGGAAGCCTAAAGTAGCTGCAGCTGTAGACATGAGAGGCTGCCATGGAAACCAAGTGACCACAGCTGCCTAGAGCAAAGCAGTTTACCAGGAGAACTTTTTACACACAAAAGTACTGGGAGAAGTTCTACACAGAAGTTCAAAGAGCCAGATGATTAAGATCTGAGTGAGTGATTTAGACACACAGAAAGTTCAGGATGTAACAGCAAGCATGCAGGAGAAATGTGTGTGTAAAAACACCCGCTGTTGCGTGTGAGTGAGACTCTCCGAGTTTCAACCCCGCTTTAAACTCTGATCTGACAAATACATCAGATCAAACAATCAGATCAGAGTTTAAAGTGGGGCTGGAAATTGGAGTGTCAGTTTCACACACAACAGTGACCCTTTTCACATGAGACGCCCCCACCTGTCTCCACTCAATTTTATTGCATGGAGATGGGTGGAGGCGCCCGTGGGAATGCTACAGGGGATGGGTGGGGGTGCATGCGCATTCCTGTGCTACACCCACCTCCACCCCCACCCATTGGCTGTTTTCACACAGACACTCTAACACTGATAAAATAGGTATTACGTTTTATTATACATGTTGCAGGGCTGCAGGTGTGCTCTATGGGTGCCCGCAACATGTATAATAAAACATAACACCCATTTTATCACTTACAGTGTCTGTGTGAAAAGGGCCATTGGAACAATGGGCTCCAATGCCCTATGCTCTGTGGGTGTGCGTCCGTGGGAATGGACGTACACCCACCTCCATCCACCATGGCCTGTTTGAAAAGGGCCAGTGATCTGGGGATCACCTGGGGCTGTTTATACAGCATCCGGGACCCTGCAGACATCAGAGTTTAGCAGAGTTATGTGTGAGTTCACCCAAAATGTTTCCATTTAGGGGGAAAAGCAGCAGCAGCAGAAGAAATGCAATCTGTGCTTAATCTCCATGTTTATGGGGTAAACACTGTGATGTGGTGAAATTAAAAAATACTCCCAGCTCTGCTTCTGACTTCCTGCCCTGGGCAAGTCACCTCACCTTGGTTTCCAGGGACTCCAATTAGAAATGAATTGCAAGATCTTCAGATCACCAGGGATCTGTACAATATTAGCAGAGTGAATTTCTGGTCTTCACTGGGGCTTGTAGATAGATAATGCTAAACATCAAGCCATTATTTAAAAAGTGTATGGGTGGAGAATGTGATTTTTAAAATATACATATATTCTTATAAAGCTCCCTTTTTCTAGAGTGTAATTGCAGAGGAGGACCATGTGACAGTCAATCTGGACAATGTCTAGGAGAGGCTCCTATTCCCCCGCCAGGCACGGACTGCCCGACAATCAGTAAGTGTCTCTGTTCACTACACTTAAACAAAAAAAAAGAAGAAGCTAGCTTTATTTAGTAGCATACAAATACAGATTGGAGCTTGGTCCTGCAAAGTGCTTTGGCCTTAATCTGGCAAACCACTCAAGCAGATACTTGACTTCAGTGGCAATACTCGTGTGGTTAAATTAAGCATGCATTTAAACACTTTGCTGGGCCAAAACCAGAGTGTGTGGTAGCTTGCAAGACCAAACTCTTAGAAATGGACAATGAAGCAATATCTTCTTCATGGGTAACTTGTGGCTCCTGAGGCACAGTGCAGTAAGTCCATGTAAGTACTCTGGCCCTGAAGGTTACAACACAAACTTTTGATTTCAGTAGCAATATGAATTCCCCTACTTTGCATATCTATTCCTATTTGGTGATTTAATGTACATCTTAGGGCATTTTTAGACGAGCAGGGGTATCTAGTTGATTAACAAATCCACTCTTTAAAAGGTCACACAGGGAGTGTTTATGCATACCGGAAGTCGCCAGCTGCCATTGAAAACGGCGTGCCTGGTGGCTCGCGCATTATTTTTAAAACCAGATTTGTAAAACCTCGATATTGAGACATGGGCGGCGCGTGTGTGCCAGTGCACACACATACACCCATGCATCCCCACGCACAGAGCAACCTCCGTTTACCCTAGTTGCTCTATGAGAGGGATGCGTGAGGGGTGAGTGGGGATGCGTGTTTCGCAGGAGCACGCATGCACCGCCACTTACTGGCCGTGGGATTTACATGAGACAGTACTACTCATGCCCATGGAGCGGATCTGCATAGGCATAACTGGTACTGTCTCGTGTAAAAAGGGCTATATACTACTAGTATTGTATCTTTAAGATTTCATTTCCGAGGTGAACCACCAACCAAAAGTACAGCTTTTGTAGCCACTAGCCAGCCTTTAGTCAATGAATGAAGCAGATATTGTAATTCAGCAATAAAGTGTTAGATAAATGTATCTGCAGTAGAATAATTTGTGTGAACTTGTTGCTCGATTCTGCTCTCATTTCCTAGGCCACCCAGTGCCTCAGGAATGAGCAAGAAGTGTCTGTTACCCCTCTCGCTGATAATGGAGCATCCTTAAAAAGGCTCTCATGGCTGCTATCCCAGCTAGCCATTCCTTGGCTGGAACTATGGCCCTTTTTATATGGGCTGCAGCATTGGGGTGGGGTGGGGTTGCCAGTGAGCGCTGCAATCCGTGTGCAGTGGGTGGGGGGAGCGTGTAGACAGATGCACACCCATCTACACCCACCTCCACCCATCAATACATGCAGAGCAACCGCTGTTTTCGCTGGTTGCGCCTAGCGTGGGGGATGGGTGGAGGTGGGTGCGAATGTTGCACGTGCACGGGAGTACCCATGCGCACACACACACCATGGGATTTACACGGGCGGCACCCACACATGAACACCCAGGGTGTTCATGCGTGGGTGTCGCCAATGTGTAAAAAATGGCCTATAGTGCAGCTAAAGTGTGGTTGAATTAAAATGCAGAAGCATGGGCATTCATAGGCCCTTTTCAAATGGGCTGCGGTGGGTGGGGGGATGGGTGTGCACCGTGGCGGGTGTGCAGCATGTGGGTGGCCATTACACGGATGCACCCATCTCCACCCACGGAGCCATTGACGTTTTGGCTGATGGCGATGTGTGTGGGCAATGTGTGGAGGTGGGTGGAGATGGGTAGAGCACAGGAATGCGTATGTGCTTCCACCCACCTTCTGCGGCGGTCACTTGGGCGCCCCCCACCCATTCCCACACGTGGGCATGGGGGACGAGCGTCTCATGTGAAACAGCCCATAGATTGCTGTCAATGACAAGAAAAGAAAATCCCTTGGGGTAAACATGGCCAAAGTAAACTTTTGGAAGAAGTGGCAGAATTCTTTCCAACCAGCTGACACTGGCATTAAACGACTGTATCTTGTTTTATTGTCAGACTGTGATAAATGCATTTGGGATTTGACTGATGATATTCAGTTAGCGGCCCAGTCTACTGATGAAAGCAAAGCAACCTTGCTAAGCATTTCCACTGGCATTGCTGCTCACAGACACTTGAATGAAATCAACTCTACTACTATCCTTCTCAAGGTACAGATTATCCCACTTTTAGGCTTTTACAGGAGTAACAACTACTCCATCAGTAAGTATTTTTTCCCTTCATCATCATTACCCAATCTCTGTGCCTCTCCTGCCGTGTGCATTGTAGAGAAAGTGGTTTTCAAAAGCAGTAAATTAACATTTTATTTTATTTTTAAATATCTTTTGTTGCAGACAAAATTGTCAGAGAAGGAGAATCATTCTGTACTGAGGAAGATCCAGATTGACAACTCTGAGACTGAAATGGCCACTCTCCTTCCAGATATAGAGACACTCGATGAGCAGGTTTGACACTTGATGGCGTTCTATTTACAGCCTTCTGGTGGGATAGGGGCCTGAGCTAAAGATCCTTGAGGTCTATCAGAGTCTTTCCATCAACTACAGTGGGCTGTGGATCAGGTCTAAAATGCGTTAAAGTGTGCTTCATATTTTTCATATATATTAGAACCTGCTTAAGAGAATGGATGATTAAGATCATTAGAAATGGAAATAACCTCAAGTCATTCTCCTTTACAAGTGCAGCATTTAGGTATGATCTAGAGAGAGAATGGGGGATAGCGCCCCACATCACTTTTCAGAGAGTGCTCATGTGCTCTCTCTTTCTCTCTCTCTCATATATGTATAAGTGAGGGGTGGAGGTTTTGAGAGAGGGAGATCGAGTAGCCATCAGTAAGGGAAAGATGTAAGATGTAAGGGAAAGATACTGGTGAGAGGATGCAGGGGGTGGTGCTTGCAAGGCATACTCCGTAGCCTTAAGGAATATTTCTTGAGCTGGAGGAGAATCAACCATGAGTCTGAACCTGACTGCGGTTCCTATTTCCGTGCATTTCACTCCTCTCGCTCTTGACCACGGTTATGCTGCCCTGTCCCTACAAGGTGATAAAGGATGAGTCAATGCTTCATTTTATCAGTAAGCTTATAAAAGGTGGGTTTGCACACACGTGTAATTGTCTATGAAAGAAATAAGGTGGCTCAAGACTTATTCTTCTCACAAGCACATCTTTGGAGGTTAGTACCTCACTTTAACTCTACGATGGGTATTTTCAGACGTCACAGAAGCAACCTTTAGATTCCCCGATGGGATCAGTCTGGCATGGCCAACAGATGTGCCGGGGGATCCCGGCGGGGAATCGAGGAGGGGGCGGGGTCACGCAGCACAACGTATGGCCGCACGCCCCCGCCCCCCCACTGGGGAGACTGGCAGGCGCCGCAGCCAATGCAAGCGCAGCGACCGCCCGAAATGACCACGGCCCGGAATCCCGGTGGGGATTCTGGGCCGTGATTGCCGTCCAGACGTGACGGACCCCTTCATCCCCGCCGGGAATCTCATTCACCACACGATCGGCGCCGGCCCCACGGGTTCAGTTGATCGCGTGGTGAATGAGATTCCCGGCGGGGATTGAGCATGGTTAACATCTGGGGGGGAACTTCCGGTTCCGCAACAGATGTTACAAGGGCATTCCCCACCACAGGGAATTGACTGTGGTTGAGCGTGATCTCGTAACGTCTGAAAATACACAATGTTTCATGAGCAGGGAGGTTAAAGTTGCAGTTGCAGGAGGGGGCGGGGTATAAATCTGAAAAAATAAATAAATAAATAAATAAATAAATAAAAGTGAGGTTAAAATAGGGTACTTATCCATCCAAACAAGTGGGATTTAGGAATAAGAAGGTAAGTTCCTACTTCAGGGGGCTTGCTCATCTGGACTGGAAATGGAAATTATCTCCTTTAGCAAGTTTTCTGCTGTCCCAGAAAACCTCAGCACTTGCTCCTTGCATATTTCCCTACAGCATCTCTGCCTCACTGACTGCTTGTTATTCCAGCTCATTCTGCTGCTGGCAGTGTCCTACAAGTTACCAAGGAGGGTGATAGAGAGAAGGCAGTTTCCCTATTTAAAGTACACCCAAGCCCTCAATGGGTGGGATCAGGGTCTCTAGATGAGTGGGGTGCCTCCTCACAGTAGGACCCTGTTGGTCTCTTTTTCATAGTTCCCCAGCAAAAAGACACTATTATTAGATTGGCACGCTAACTGATCTTAGATAGAAATACTGATTTTCTAATTGAATAAAATAATCACAATTGAAAAGCAGTTCAGCTGTTAATTTTTTTCATATTTGGGCTGCATATATTGTATGTGGATGCTCTCATAAAATTTAAATTAGCACTGATTAGATACTTAAAAGTCTTCTCCAAAACTGCCTGTTAAAAACAGCTTCCCAGGTACCTACTTTGAGGGCTGCCTGTTCTGCATTCAAGCTCTGTTTTGACACAGTTATAATCATAAATATTTTGCCACTGCTCAGGAACGAGAGCTCAAAATTACGGTGACATTTTCTCAATTTACGTGGCCCACGCAATGCTCCCACACAGAGCACAAACAGCACATCTTCTAAGGGCTTTTCTACACTAAAGCTGCTTTAGCTTGAAACTGGAAATCAGCGTACTGTGCTGACCTACCTGTGTTCACAAAGAATGATTGGGCCACTCCCTCGAGAATGCATCATTCACTTTGCTGCTCATTGAACTGCACAAGTGTAGTGGCTTGTGGGCATGTATGTCAGAGCACATTCACACAACACTCTTTTAAAAATGGGTAGTGGCACAAGCCCATGTTATAAGTGTTGCATGAAATCTTTACCACTTTCTTTCCTCCTTGATGATCCGTGTTCTTTGCCACCTGATGCACAGGTGGGGCACTGAAATGCAGGGAAATAGCAGTGTGTCTGCTTTGCTATAGAATAAGGCAAACACATTTGAAGGAACAATTGATACATCCACGAGGGGAAAGGTTGTTGTGTGAATTGAGTGTCCAACCAGGGCAACTTTCTTAATCTGCCATTAGAAATCCAGCATCCAGACATGCACATAGAGGTGGGTCAGTTGCTCCTAGAGCCACCCTGCCCCTGGAGGGTAAGACTGTTTAAATGTCCTGCCTAGCGTCCAGGCAGAGTGAGAGCTGGGCTCAGGTTGCCACGGCCTGGTGCTACAGCTGGACAGCACGAGACAAAGACAGTTTTTTTAAAACTAAGTTATGACTTGTTATATGCTTGAGGAAGGGCCATATCTGGCATAAAAACTTGCATAGTCTCATCAACAGTAGTTGGTCCAATAAAGATATAATTGGAACCATTTTGTTTCCATCTCTTACATTTGGGACCAACACAACAACCACACTCTTTAGACACATCTGGTGCACTGGGAGTATATTTCTGTATTATCTGCCCCAATCAAAATCTTTTGTTTGAGTGACTGAGCAAAACAATGCTTTGGCTTCTCCTAGTAGATATCAAAATTCTCCTATGAGTTGGCAGGCCAATTCCTTGGAATCATTTGGAAGTCCCAGTCAGAACCTAGCCCATACCAGAGCAGAAAGCCAGGGGCTGATACTAAGGGACAAGTTGGAAAGTGGGGCCTCTTGAGGAGACCAGGTATCAGAGACTGGGAGCTAGTCATTGTTGACGCCTGAATCATGAGACAGATCAGTCATGATCATCAATCATGAGACAAATTTTCTCACAGGCCAAAAACTGCCTACACTGTTGAGATGCTTCCTGCTTCATGTGTGAGCCTTCTGTGGACAGCTAGGAACTACCCTATCATGGGTCCTTTTTACACAGGCACTCTAACACCCATAAAATGGGTGTTACATTTTATTATACATGTTGCAGGGCACCACTGCAGCCAATCACCATGGGCCCTGTGCTCACATGATGCCTCCACCCAGTTCCTCTGAGTGGAGATGGATGGGTGGGGAGCATTTCCCTCAGCGGAGATGGGTGGGGGTGTCTGTGTAAATGCCACTTTCGGTGGGTGTTGGTGTTTGCTCCCGGCCAACACCCATCTCCACCCACGGAGCGACCGACATTTCCACCCAGGGAAATGCTCCCCACCCACCCAGCTCCACCCAGAGGAACTGGGTGAGCACAAGACCCATGTGAGCACAAGACCCATGGTGATTGGCTGCAGTGGTGCCCTGCAACATGTATAATAAAATGTAACACCCATTTTATGGGTGTTAGAGTGTCTGTGTAAAAAGGGCCATGGCAGTAAGAATGTCTGTAATTATAACAGTGCGGTTTCTGAAAGCACATGCGGCAGCCCTCGTGACAGAGTGGCTAAGTGACTCCCTTTGGGTCCCAGTGGTTAGAAGTCACAAAGAATTTGGACTTCTCAGAAGCAGGATCCTACACTGTAAGAACATTTCATCCTTACAGGAAAGCTGCTTCTCATCCAACAGACATCACTGAAAAGCTTGCTTTAATGGCACTTTAGTCCTGTCACTGCAGCTTCCCTGGCCACTACAAATTCATAGCTGCCATGAGATAATTTGTGTAATGCTAGTGTTTAAATATAAAAATGAGCCATAATTCCCCCCAAGTAAGCACCAAATAAAGGCAAAACTAAACACCAGAAATACTGGCACCAAGAAGTAAGTATAGTGATACCATCCACCCCCCTTATTTTCAAAGACAACAGGTATCTTCATACAAACGCAGGGGGGGTGCTCACCTGCTGCTTGCAGCCCCACCTCGGTCATATTTAAGCAACCCGGTGGCTGCCGCGACACACAATCCGCCTGCACAGCACCTCTCCCCCACACCATAGCGTTGTAGATGAGTGTGTTGGCAACACTGGTGTTGCCCAGAGCACACACACCCCAACTTAGAGTAGAGCTGCAGTGCCCATCCACGGAGCAGACGGACAGCAACCCTGCCTCTGGCTGGTGTCCCAGGTTTAGGCTGCCCGTTCCACTGGCGGTGCTCCTGGATGTTCTGGAGCACCGCCAACAGGGCTGCCCCAGAGAAGGGACAGCCTGCTTCACTTGCACATTTGGCGGTTCACCTTTAAACGGATGGCCCATCCAGGGGTGAGGTAGAGAGAAGTGTGGGTGCTGTCTGTCTGAAGACACCCAAAGGGTGCAATCTTTTGTCCATTAATGCCAATAGGAATTTTGCCATGAATTCAGTGGAGACAAGAAGACGCAAAGTAAATTCCAAAAATTCCAGGTTTTTTGCTTTAAGGAGAAAGTGTCAATCCAGCCTTAACTACAGCTAGTTAATTTTTCAGATGTTACGAAATCACAGTCAACCACCCTGAATCACAGTGGATTCAGGGTAGTGGCTATGATCCCGTGCACGTCTGTTTGACCCCCCCACCATATGTTCACCACGGTGAATTCCTGGTGGGGTTCAAAGTTAACCATGGTTCTGGAGGTGAGGCCAGCTTCACCTCCAGAACTGTGGTTAGGTTGGCCACGATCCGGGATGGGGCTGGGAATGGCCACGGGCAATGACTGTTAACCAGCCCTGTCCCAGAATCAGGTCCTAACCACGGGACAGAATTGGGCGCAGCGGCCTCATTGGCCGCTGCGCCCACCCATCTGTCTCCCTGAGGGCAGGTGGCCATGGAAGCATGGGAGGCAGGGCTGAGCAGCCACATGTCACACCGCGCAGCCCCGCCCCCCTCCCCGATTCCCCTGTGCGATCAGGCCAGCACATCTAAAGGACAGCCGGTCTGATCACGGACTGGGATCCGAGACGGATCCCGGTCCAGGGCCCAGCGTGGAGGGCCAAAAGGCCTGTCACGTCTTATATTACTCTATGTTTTAAAAATCAAAATAGTCAGATATAATGCATTCCTGTTCTTTCTCCCACTATAAATCCTGATCCTGCTTTCAGTGAAGTCAGTGGAGGCATTGCTATAGATTTTGATGACAGAAAGCTTGCTCTTCTTATCTGACTAATCAATTACCTGGGCTTTTAGGTTTATTTCCAGTGTTCCATCTGGTTTAAAGCGCCACCTGGTGCCTTCACACGAAGAAAATGCCTATTTGTAAGAGCGATAGCTAGCTATCGTGCACAAAAGAGTACAGCTGGAATCACAAAATATGATGAATATAACTAAATGAGTAATAAGCATATATTACAGGATTGGAGATTGAAATCTCCACTGTGGGTAGGATAAATTGGGGGCGGGGGGGGGGGGAGAAACTATCTCAGGGCTTAAATGTCTTCAAAATAGAAATAGACTTTAGCTCAAATCCTGAATGCAAGCATCCCCTGCGTAAAAGATGTAGAACTGAAAATCCAGAACTTAACTTTTCAATCAGCCTTATCTCTGTTGTGAGTCCAACCAGAACCTTCAGTCCAGACAGCCTTAAAATATGACACAGTTGAACAGTAAGAGTTGACTGCATTAGAGAGCTCTCATACAACACACGAAAACATGTGATCCAGCAGTGCCCCAGTCTGGAGGATAGTTACAAATCTGGTAATTGCCCCTTTGCCAGTTCCGCTTGTAAAAAGCGGCGGTAGCGGCAAAGGGCCTTTGTCGCCCTTTGCCCCCATTAGAGATGGGAGCAAGACAGGCGAGGGTGGAGCGGCCACTTGGAAGCATGGAAGGAAGCAACCCCACCCCAGGCAGCCAGGAGGCACGAGAGAGTGCAAACACCCAGCCAGGGTTGCCCCAGCAACCGGCCCAAAGATGGCAGTCTCGCAATGCAAGAGCTGCCTTCCCTATTAAAGCCAGCCTTACCCTGAGTAGCCATTCGGCATTTTTCTCTCACAGGCAGCCCCATCCACCTACTGTGAACGTAACAGGTTGCCTTTTCCTGGGGCCAGAAAGGAATTTTTTGCAGTAAAACCTGCATTGACAATAGGGCTTTCTGTTGTTTTGCCTTTCCCACTGTGTGATTTAATCAATTCAATTGGCGGTGAGGGCCTTTATGGGTATTCTTAGGAAAACTTTGTTGTACTCGGGCAGGGGTCCAGTAGTTTTAAGATCCAGTTAGATGCATAGGATGTGATAAACAGAAGACATCTCCTTAAAAGATGGGGATGTGGAATTCATGGTATAAGCAGGGTGAGGTTTGGCCTGGGGTCACATCCCTAGGAGAGGGAAATGGGGACACTGTAGGAGGCTACGCAGCCTCCAAGCCCGCTTAACCTATTCCTTGCTTGGGTCCCTGCAAGGGACATGCTGGTCCTCCCTCACCCATGATGGGCATCATGGGATGGAGTAGAAGGCATAGTCTTTAAGAAATGTTGGTGAACTGGTCCTCGGGGGTGCACTGAGGCCAGTCCCCCATATAAGTGTGAGAGTGTGAATGTTAAAGTTATCTGGACCCAAAATTGCCTCTACAAGTAATTTCCCCCCCACCAAGATTTATATTAATAAAGAGTGCGGCTATTTTCAGCGCATGCTGTGTCCCCTTTTCTCATTCACGGTGCGTCAACAAAGGGTTATGGAGCCTGCTTCCGTCTGAGCTTACTTGCTGCCTGCTAGTTGTGCATAGTTTTAGCTAGAGGTGACAAAAGGAGGTGAAGCTGTGGACAGTGCCAGATTCAGGGAAAGTTGGGATCCCATGCAAAATGGTGGTGTCACAGTCCGTCCCAGAGCTGGAAAGGATCTTGCACTGCAGGCCATCTAGTCCAGCCCCCTGCACCACCCACAGGATTCACTATGCCTTCCATCTGCACAGAAAAAAAATGCATTCAACAAGAAACAAAGGTTATTAAAAAATCTGCCACAAGTAGAGACCAGGATCAACCAGAGGTCACCATGATGCCCAAAATAACAGGAAATAATTTTAGAAAAAGAAAGCTCTAGATGGCTCAAACAGGTGAGCTACACCCACACTACAGAGGAAGGCAAAAGAAACTCTCAGTCAACTGCCAATCTGCCTCGGAGGAAAAATTCCTTCCGAGACCCAAATATGGCAATCGGTTAGACCCTGAGTATGCATGCATGCCCCACCATCCAGGCACCTGACATATAATTATAGTATCCAGGCTTCAGAATGCCCCATCAGGCCCACCTCCAGTTGCAGACAACTTTGATGCTTCAGGAAGACAGGGGGGGAAATGTATTCTTGGGGGGGTGGGGTGTTGGATTCCTCCTGTAGTATTAAATAGAAAACACATCGCAAGTTGTGTCCTAAATTTATCCAATTCTGTTGTTTAACTATTCAGGTTCTTTGCTCCCACAACTGCCCCTGGGAGCTTATTCCTGTACGTCACTGCTCAGATTGTTAAAAAACTTCGAATTTCCAGCCTAAATTTTTTATAACCAGCTTGTATCCATTAGTTCTTGTACCCACACTCACCTTTAGTTTGAACAAATATTCCCCTTCTATTGCATTAACTCCCTGCTATATTTTAGGGGTGAATTCGAAATTTCAGTTCTGATTAGGCAATCCTTTGGGCCTGGCGGTCACTTGGCACATGTGCAGTGGCTTTTTTTAATTATTATTTTCTATCAAGATTCCAATCAGAATGTTCTGGTCTGACATATGTTCCCATTGGAATTCCAGTCGAAGAGGGTATAGCTGTTCCATTTTTGCATAAATATTCCATGATTAACAGAACAGCTATTCTGATGATATTTGGACAACGTGATCATGTCTTTTCTCAGCCTTCTTTTCGATAGGCTGAGTAAGCCAAGCTCTTTTAGCCTCATCTCATAAGGTAAGTCCTCCATTCCTCCAATCATCCTGGTAGCTCTTCACTGCAATTATTCCAGTTTAGGTTCATCCTTCCTGAACATCAGTGACCAGAACTGAACACAGTATTCCAGATGTGGTCTTACTGGAGCCTTATACAGAGCCAACAATACCTCCCTATTCTTACTGGGAATACCACACTTAATACATCCCAGGATACCATTTACCTTTCTTGCAGATGAATCACATTCACAGCACATAGTCATTTTATGGTCAACTAAAAAACCCGAGACCCTCCCTCCTCCATTGATTCCAACGTAGGAGTACCTAGTCAGTAACTAAAATGCTTATAATTAATCGCCAAATGCATAACCTTGCACTTGTGCTATTAGGAGGGGGTCTGGGCTCCTACTAAAAGAATATTGGATGCGCGTGCGCACGCACACACACACACACACACACAAGCTCACCCACTAGAAAAACGAAAATGTTACCGTAATTAATTTTTGATGTTCAGCTAAATGTACCATCCTCTTTAAGGGTCGGCATAGTGTGGGCCCATATTTTATGCATAAGTTATTTCTAGTTTGTTCATGAGCCTGATGTGTTGGGGGCCCATTCCTGAATCACCTGGAATCCTCCATAGGCCAGCTCTTTGGGCCCAGATAGAACACCAGTGCTTCTCAAACATACGTTGTTGTTTCAAGTTTATGCATGTATCCCGCATATTGGGGGGGGGGGCTATACTGTAACGTTCATGCACCTGGATCCCACCCTAATTGTGGAGTAGTGTATCACCAAGATTAATATCACTGCTGTGAAGTTACATTGCTAAAAATGACCCCCATGACTCATGTTTTTCTTCTGCATGTTAGGGTATTTGGGAAACATAATGTGGCAGATTTCTGCTGCCCAAATCCAGCAGGATTGCTAGATGTCTCTAAACTAATAATCCTGAGCCTCAGCAGAAAGTTTGGGGGAGGAGGCGGAGTCTTGCAATTGTGCCTAACTTATAGCAGTTTGGTTGCAGCCAATGACAGCAGCATGCAGGACAGATTTTAATCTCCTAATACTAGTAAAGGCAGCCCTTTTCTTCAAGCATTTAAAAATATAATTTATATGCTGCACAGACCTTCATACGCGTATCAGCCAGAGGCAAAATTTATGTTTACACTGCACAGCCCCATGCACACATGTGGGTTTTTCAAATAAAATCTAATTTTGTGCTTGTATGGTTTATTCATAGAGAAATCAAGCATCAAGCAAAGGCCTGCTGGTAGAGAAAGAAACCATGGCGACCATTAACCGCGCCAATCAACTTGTACAGGAACTTGGCAATATGAGGTATAACATCCAAGGTAAATAAATTTTATTTTTCTGGTTCAGCTTAATGTCAAGAATATATTAGTAGACTGAAAACCACCACCGGAGAAATGTCACAGCACTGTTATAAAACCACCAGACATCAGGGTTAAACAGAATAAAATGCAAGGATGAAAAATAATTTCTCTTAATGGTATATGGAGTTCAAAGTGTCAGGTATCTCATTACAGAATGCTGCTTTCTATAGCTCCTTTGTCCAGTTATTTGGACGCAGGGAGTGTTCTCCCTCACACCAGCAGGAGGCAGCACTGAACGTTCGACTGGGCATGTGCAGGGAGAGCAAGACCTCAATCCCCAGTCAAAAGTTTGCCTCCGACCAGGACAGGAGCGCAGAGACAGTGCTCTGCACTTTTTTGTAAACGCTTTAGGCAGTTCGCCCCAATTTGGGGCCAATTTGCATTTTATTTTGTTTTATTTCTTTATTTTATTTTATTTTTAAGCGAGGGGCCTTCCCTTCCTCTCTCTTTAGTGCCATCAGGCGCCTTCTCCACAGCAACGTGCCATGCCAGATTCAGCCCCCCGATTCCAGCCTCCAGGCACCGAACGGGGAAGCAGGTGCGGAGGTTGACCCCTGCGGGGTACACCCTCTTGCAAAAGGAACCTGCAGGCATGGCCGAGATGGCCAAAACCCGCTGGGCCATCCACCAGGCTGCAACCTGCACTGCGCAAACTGAAAACAAAACCGCTGCAGCCATCAGACCCGGGGCCAGGCGAGCTTCCTCCAGGAGGGAGTTCCAGAGTCGTGGTCCAGCCACCGAGAATGCCCTCTCCATTGTGGCCCCCCATTTAACACGGACGACTTCCAAGAAGGCGCCCCCGGCAGACCGCAGGGATCGCCCTGAGGCGCGAAGAGCGAGGTGGTCCCCAAGGTATGAGGGGCCCAGACCATGTAGGGCTTTATAGATCAACACCAGCACCTTGAATCGGGCTCGGAATGCTATAAGCAGTCAGTGCAGAGTGCGGCGCACAGGTGTTATATGCTCCCGCTGCCCCATCCCTGTGAGGAGACGGGCCACCGCATTCTGCACCATCTGCAGCCTCCAAACCAGAACCAAGGGAAGCCCCACGTAGAGCGCATTGCAGTAGTCTAGCCTCAAGGTGATGAAGGCATGAATAAGAGTGGTCAGGTCAGGCCCGGAAATGTATGTGCACAGCCTCCGTACTAGGGATGGGCAAACGCGGTTCGGAGTTCGGACCGAACTCGGTCTGTTCGGTCGACCAAACCGAACTTCTGAACCGAACTCAAATTTCAAACCGAACCGAACCGAATTTCCTAACTCTGTTCTGTTCGCCCATTCCTACTCCGTACTAGATACAGCTGGTGGAAGGCGGCTTTAGCCACCACCTCCACCTGCCAATCCAGACAGAGGCCCGGATCCAAAACCACCCCCAGACTCTGAACCTGGTGGGCTATAGGAGGGTAGACCCACCACCACCACCACCACCAGAGGAGCTGGCACCTCCCTCGCCCTACCCACCACCATCACCTCCATCTTATCAGGACTGAGCTTCAGTCTGCTCTGCCGCATCCAATCTGCCACGGGCTCCAAACATTGGGAAAGTAACGAAACAGCAGGGCCTGGGCTGGTTGAAAATGATAGGTACAGCTGAGTATCATCAGCATATTGGTGACATCACACCCCGAACCCTCTCACAATCTCCCCCAGGGGCTGCATATACACATTAAACAAAAGCGGAGACAGAATTGAACCCTGCGGAACGCCGCAGGTCAAGGCCCAGGAGCTTGATGTTTCAGCTCCCAGCACCATCTGCTGGCTTCTCCCCAAGAGGAATGAGTGGAACTACCCAAGGACAGTCCCGTCCAGACCCCCAGGTCTCTCAGCCATCTCAGCAGCAGCCCATGGTCCACGGTATCAAAAGCGGCCGAGAGATCTAACAGGATCAAGAATGTAGAACATTATTATTATTATTATTATTATTATTATTAACAAACATTTATATAGTGCCAGCAGTGTACCTGGCACTTTACAAAGTAATAAAATAGACATGGTCCCTGCCCCTAGGGCTTACAATCTGAGAGACAGGAGCTGGGGGAGAGACTTAGGAAGGGGAACAGAGGGAGAGACAAGGGGTCTAACATTCATGAAGATGCGAGGTCTCAAGTGCACGTACTTGGCTTGGTTACGATGAGAATGACAGCAGGCAGGTCCATGTTGCAAGGATAAGGGTAAACCGATCGTAGGTATAGGAATAGTGGCTCAGCAGGATAAAGAGTCAGACAGAGCAGAGCGAAAGAGGTGAGTTTTAAGGAGAGATTTGAAGGTATGAAGGGAGGGGGCAAGGCGGATGTGGACAGGGAGGGAGTTCCAGGCATGGGGGGCAGCAAGTGAGAAGGGACGAAGGCGCTTAGGGGAGCAGGGAAGGCGTGGAAGGGTGAGAGAAGGGACAGAGGAGGAGCGAAGTGCACGGGCTGGAGTATGGAGGGCGATAAGTGCAGAGAGGTAGGGGGGAGCAAGGTTGTGAAGAGCTTTATAGGTGAAGACTAGGAGCTTGTGCAGGATTCGTTCAGGAAGGGGAAGCCAGTGAAGCGAAGAGAGGAGGGGCTGCACATGGTCGAAGCGACTGGCGAGGTAGATGACCCTGGCAGCAGAGTTTTGGACAGAGATGAGGGGAGAAAGGTGAGACCGGGGAAGGCCAGTGAGAAGGAGGTTACAGTAATCGAGGCGAGAGATGACCAGAGCATGAACAAGAGTTTTGGCAGACGAGACAGAGAGAAAAGGGCGAATCTTAGCAATGTTATGGAGGGAGAAGCGACAGGATTTAGCAACAGAGTCAATGTAGGGTTTAAAAGAAAGGGCTGAGTCAAAGATGAAGCCTAGGCTACGGGCTTGGGGGACAGGCAGGATGGTGACTCCATCAATAGTTATTGACAGTGAGGAAGGAGAGGAAGGATGAGGGGGGAAGATAAGGAGTTCAGTTTTAGCCATGTTGAGTTTGAGTTGACGTTGAGACATCCAGGTAGAGATGTCAGAGAGACAGTTGATGAGACGAGCTTGAACAGAGGGAGAGAGAGAGGGAGTAGAGAGATAGAGTTGAGTGTCATCAGCATAGAGGTGGTATTGGAAGCCATGGGAGGCAATGAGTTTGCCTAAGGATGAGGTATAGATCGAGAAGAGGAGAGGGCCAAGAACAGAGCCTTGAGGAACACCAACTGAGAGGGGGAAGGAGGAGGAGGCGGAGTTGGAGAGAGACACATTAAAGGAGCGGTCAGAGAGGTAGGAGGAGAACCAGTTATGGACAGAGCCACAAAAGCCAAGGGAGTGAAGGGAATCCAGCAAGAGTGAGTGGTCAACAGTATCGAAGGCAGCAGAGAGATCAAGGAGGACAAGAATGGAATAGAGACGTTTAGATTTAGCCACCAGAAGATCGTTGGTGATCTTAGCGAGAGCAGTTTCAGTAGAATGAAGGGGGCGGAAGCCAGATTGGAGGGGGTCAAGGGAGGAGTTGGAGGATAGGAAGTCAAGGCAGCGGGAGTAGACAACACGTTCAAGCAGCTTGGAAGCAAAAGGAAGGAGTGAGACAGGACGATAGCTAGAAGGGTCAGAGGGGTCAAGAGTGGACTTTTTGAGAATAGGAGAGACTGTGGCATGTTTGAAGGCAGAAGGGAAAGAGCCAGTAGAGAGGGAGAGGTTGATGATGTGCAGGAAGGAAGGGGCGACAGTGGGAGTAATGGAGGTGAGGAGGCGGGAAGGAATGGGATCAAGGGGGCAAGTGGAAGGGTTGGAGGAGGAGAGCAGAGAGGAGATTTCCTTAAGGGAGGCAGGGGAGAAGGAGGACATGAGAGAAGGAGGGGGAGGAGGGAGAGGGGTGGGAGTGGGAAGAGAGGAGTGGGAAGCGATGTCGAGGCGGATCTTGTCTATCTTGGAGGTGAAGAAGGAGGCAAGATCCTGAGCAGAAAGGGAAGAAGGAGGGGGAGGACAGGGAGGCTTGAGGAGGGAGTCAAAGGTAGAGAACAGGCGGCGAGGGTCCCGAGAACAGGACTCAATGCGGGAGGCATAGTAGTGTTGTCTAGCAAGGGAGATAGCAGAAGTAAGGGTGGAGAGACAGAATTTGAAGTGAAGGAAGTCAGCGTGAGAATGGGATTTGCGCCAGAGTCGTTCAGCAGCACGAGTGCAAGAACGGAGGTGGCGGATACTAGGGGTGAGCCAAGGACGGGGGTTGTGGGAGAAGGCAGGGCGGGAAGAGAGAGGGGCATGGGAGTCAAGTGTGGAGGAGAGAGAGGCGTTGAGAGCAGAGACAGCGGAGTCAGGGGAGGAGGAAGAGAAGACTGTAGGAAGAAGGGGAGAGAGAGAGGAGGCAAAGTCCAGGGGATCAATAGCTTGAAGGTCACGGAAGGGGCGTAGAGAAGGGGAAGAGGAGGGGGGACAGTGGGAAATGTTGAAAGAGGCAAGGAAGTGGTCTGATATAGGATGAGGATCGAAGGAGAGATCAGCGACAGAGCAGTTTCTAGAGAGGACAAGATCAAGAGAATGGCCATTAGTATGGGTGGGGGAGTTGGTCCAAAGGTGGAGGTTGAAGGAGGAGGCTAGGGAGAGGAAGCGAGAGACTGAGGGCTGAGATGGGTCATCAACATGAATGTTGAAGTCACCAAGGATGAGAGTGGGGATACCAACAGAGAGGAAGAAGGTGAGCCAAGGCTCAAAGTCAGAGAGAAAGGAAGAGAGAGGACCAGGGGGACGGTGGAACATCCTGCATCCATCTCCCAGCAGAGATCGTCCACCAAAGCCACCATTGCCATCTCAGTACCATAGCCGGGGCGGAACCCAGACTGAAAAGGGTCAAGGAAACCGATACTGTCCAGATGCAGCTGGAGCTGCAGCGCCACTGCCCGTTCAATAACCTTCCCTAAAAAGGGAAGGTTAGAGACAGGACGGTAACTGGCGAGTGCGTCCACATCCAGCGAAGACTTCTTCAGTAGGGGGCGCAACACGGATGTAATTAGAAAGGGTGTTTTCAGACAACCAGAGGGTAATGCATGCCTAATGCATGGGGAGCCACTCGTCTGAAAACACCCACTGAGATGCCCTTGGGTAGCAGGTAGAATGTCAAGGAACTGGGCAAACTGATAATGATGGAGCCATGGGGAGCAGGTGGAATGACGAGGGAGTGGGTAAAATGACAAGGAGAGACTAATAGATAGTAGATGGAATGACAAGGAGTTGATCATAGGGAATGAGCTATTCTATACAGCTGTATAGAATATAAGGCCACAGAAGGAGAGGGAATTATGAGGACAAGAGGAGTGTTCAGGGGGGAAGGATGGAATCACAAAGATCTCTGTGTGGAATAACCAAGCAGGAGGGCTAGAGGGATCAGGTGAAATGATTTCTCCATGAGCATTAGTTTTAGTGCATGAGGTGGGTGTTTTTGTGTTAACTGAACTGGGGTGAGTGGCTTCTTAGCCAGAGGACATGGCTTCCATCCCTCTTTAGGTACTTGGCATGCTGGGAAACCTGTAATCCTGCTGCACTCAGTGGCACTAGTACTCGCATGCTCAAAGTACATGCTTAACTGCTTTATTGTAACAGGGTTTACATATTCACTTGCTCTCAGAAAGAAAATCTCAGTTCTTTCCTTTTTGTGTGCCTGCAGATTACATTTCCCTGCATTAAGAGCTATGGTGGTGTCTCTCTTCCTCAGAAATAGAGCAGCTGAGTAGGAGAGGCACATTTTCATCTCATTTCTTCCAAAGAAAACATTGCCTTTAGTGAATTGAAGTACACTACTGTAAACTGTCTGGCTAATGCAAAATGTCATAAGCTGTTACTGTGATAGCATTCACAGAGGGCAAAGCCTATAGCTGCTTAAGGTCTTCCAAAACTAACAGAGTACAGTGAATAGCTTCTATCTTTATATTAAAGTGCTATGACAAGCTGTCACCTACACTCCCTGAATCCTGCTCATCTATAGGCTAACTGGTTAGGGACACAGACAAGACTTAACCAGTTCATACTTGTGAAATATATTGTCACTGTCAAGGATCCCTGCCACCAACCCCAATGCCGTTACAAACACACATACTGAAATCTAGAAAATGGCCTATAAAAAGGCCATCTTTAACCTTTCTGGATACAGAGTTATTCTTTGATTTAGGAACTGTAAGATTATTTGCATTTCCCAGAGGTTTTATTATCGTATATATCAAGAGACAAACAACAACTGTAAACCTCCCCAAGCACATCTGGGCTGGAGGAAGATACTGCAGAAGGCGATATTATCTCTACATGGGATACCAATGACACATTCCAATCACTTGGATACATAAAGCTGAGATTAAACCAACTGAGGCCTCCCCTGTCTTCTTTAGATTGTAAGCTCTCGGGCAGGGACCATGTCTATTTTATTCTCTGTAAAGCACCAGGTACATCGCTGGCGCCATATAAAAGCTTATAATAATAATAATAATCTACAAAAAGTAGGCATGTGCGAACGTGGTTTGGAAGTTCGGACCAAACTCGAATAGTTCGGTCGACTGAACCGAACTTTCGAACCGAACTCGAATTCGACCAAACTGTTCGGTCGACTCCGAACCAGTTCGGAAGGCCAATAAACCTGGGTTTGAATGTACGAACTCAGTTTGGAAGTTCAGAATTCAACCAAACATGAATTGTTCGGTCAACCGAACTCGAATAGTTCGGTCGACTGAACCAAACTTTCGAACTGAACTCGATTTTCAAACCAAAACAAATTTCCAAACTCGGTTCTGTTCGCACATCCCTAACGAAAAGCAATAAAAATAAATGAAATATAGTTGGAAGCTACCTGTCCCCCATAAACCTTCCGCTATAAAGCTCCCTGTTTTATCTTATAGCATATTAACCTAAGTCGAGCATTGTCAAGGGGCAGGGGACACATCACACTACTATATAGGTCCTTTTTACATGGGCCGTGCCACGGGGGGGGTCAGTGTGTGCCGTGGTCACTGGGTGGGTGGGAGGTTCTGACGGGCGCACACCAACCTCCCCCCATCACCACTCATGAAGCCTCCTCCATTTTTTGGGATGGCACCGTGGGTGTGCACACACGCACACCCACCCACCTCCAGCCACAGCATGGTTCACATGGGTCGCGTGTGCAAAAAGGGCCATAGACACTGGTTTGTGTGCTATTTGGTTTCCGAGATCATTATTTGAATAGGAGACCTTCAGGTCCACAAGACCCTACTAACTGGTCCACAGTTAGTCTGTGGAACTGGCTATGGCTATAACAGAGTATGCTTTGGTCCACTCCAGTGGCTCTGCCACCTTGTGGGCAGTAGTAACCATAATATGAGCACGTAGACTAGGGCTGAAATGAGAATCATTTTGATTCTCGTGGGAATATCGCCTGAATCGAGAACTGTCATCAAGCTCTTGAGAAGATCTCATTAATAGTTCAAGATCTCGCAAGATTCTCGAAAAAAATAAAAACCACTTTGCATATTCACAAAATGGCTGCCACAGCCATTCTGCGCATGCATGGCCCTTTTCCAATATGGCGAGGGCTGCACTGGCATCATTTTGGAAAAGGGAAACTAATCTGCACATGCACAGAACCTGCTGCCCTTTTCCAAAATGGTGCCGATGCAGCCCGCACCATTTTAGAAAAGGGACACGCATGTGCAGAACGGCCGCAGTGGCCATTTTGCAGATGCACAGAGTGGTTTTGTGTTTTTTTTCAAGCATCTCATGAGAACAATGTTGAGAATGGCCGATTCTCAACCCGTTCTTGATCTCAAAAATCTCACAGAGATGCCCATTCTGAACTATATTTGTGAGATTGGCAAGACTGATCCAGCCGTGTAGATTTCAGCTTCTGCACACCCTGCACATGTGCATTATAGTCATCCCCCAACTTCTCTTCCCTCAGAGTTGTTGGCTGGGGCTGAAGTCACATACTTTGTGCAGCTGTGGCCAGCTGCATGTGCCAGGCCATGGTCTTCTGTAGCAGATGGATGGACCTCTAGCTTGAGGTCACTTCCAATTCTATGGTGTTCTGTGGGAAATTTTGAGGGTTGACACCGGATCAAAAAGCATAGAAACCACTACTTTAGGTGTATAAGAGGTGCTGATGTAATAGTGGACATCTTTCCTCTAAGTCACTAATAAATTGATACCCTAGATGTTAAGAGACATTATATGTTTGGAAGTGCCTTCTTTTATGTCAGACTTAAAGCTGGCATTTCAAAACTCATACCAAAAGTTTAGAACTGTCGAGTGTCAAAATGTCAACATTGCTTGACCATTTCAGATTTTATATTGTTAATCCAAAATGTCAACATTTTGCAATTTTTGAACAAAAAAATCAATGTTTTCTTTCACAACTTCAGAAACAATTTTATGAATTTATTTTTGAAAGCGACTTTTCAGTTTTCAGTCTCTAGGAGAGAGGGGGTTGGGTGGGGTGAGTGTGTGAAGCTACTTGCAGAATGTGGTGCTACTCAACATGAGTAAAGTTCAAAGTTCAAGGGATGCTTTGGTGATTACATCATGTAGGGCCTTATCAACTACATGAACACTGTATAAGAGGTTAGTATTCAGTCTAAGAATCAACCATGCCATTTTCCAAAATACTGAAGTTCTCTCTTTTCTCACATGTACACATGAATGTAGCACCAGTTCAAATTACTGGATTGCCAGCTCTAGAAACGGACATTCTTTATCCACAGAAGTAGAAATGAACCTAAGGTAAACCCATTGGATCAAAATAGCCAAGACTTTGGGTTATTTGAAATGCGTATTCAAATTCTGTCCCAGGGCTCATATATACAGAGAACAGTTACTTGATAGAAGCAGGGCAAGCTCCCTCCACGCCTCTGAGTCACCAGTCTGAATCAGTCCTATTCAAGAGGGACCTCTTCCAAGGGTGAGAGAGTAATTCTGTCTCCACACCCTTGGCCCATTTGCTCAACCTCCCAAGAATAAGTGCCAGGCAATAGAGACAAAGTAGGACAGTGATATCTTTTATTGGACCAACTACTCTTTTGACAACTGTAGCTGATCCAATAAAAGGTATCACTGTCCTACTTTGTCTCTATTGTCTATATTTGGGACTAACACATACTTTCTCTACACATAAGTGCCAGTTAATATAGTTCACTCTGTGTTGTGAACACCTGTCCCCTGAGAACTAGAATAATACCACCAGGCCCATACAGTGGGTGAACAACGTTAGAAAGAACACCCTGCACAAGGGTGACATTCTAATCAATTAAGAACCAATTCTCTAAGAACTGACTGCTGCAGTCCCACCTAACTTTACGTGTAGGATTTTAGTAATTGTTTTGGCTTAACTGGGAGAATATGATTTGTTTTTTAAAATTGTGGTTTTTTTATTGTTCAATTTTTGTGTGTGTTGTTCGCCGCCCCGAGCTGCCTTTGGGCAGGAGGGGCGATATATAAGTTTTAAATAAATAAAATAAAATAAAATAAAATAAATAAATACATATCAGCTCTGACCACACACACACATGATAAATTGAGTTCCACTTAGCCAGTCTTAATAGTTATGAATAGGGGTGCCTTCCACTGCAAGGAGGACCTGCATATAGCTGCTCACCCACAGCTGACTTAAACACTTAACTAAAACCTCTTTCTCTCATATGCCAGTGTTGCCTGCTGCCTGATTGGCTGTGAGCAAAAAAAGAACCCACCCCCATTTTCTGATGAACATATGAAGCTGAATATCCGTGACTGATTTTAATAAGTTAAGCCACTTAGAGACACATTTGACCTCCCCTGCATGCTGCATTCAGAGCAGTAATCTAGAGGTGAAAGGCTCCATGTACCAAAGAGCGCAAGCCTTGTTGAGTGTTAACAAATGGCACAGTAACCATGTTGTGAGCATGCATCTTGCACATACCCACGTGCCGTGAGTGCCATACCTAGTAAATGGGGCAGCAGGGAGGTGAGGCAGGTAGGAGCGCCTAGATCCAATCAGAAGAAAGCTCCCCTAGAGTAAAAGTAACACAAGAGTCCAATGGCTGAAGGCAGCCAACAGGAGCACCTGGAAACCCCATGCACTCAAGTAGCGAGCAAGGCACATTACCTTTCTCCTTGGCATAATGTCACTGCTCTGTGCAGTGCTGTTAAAGTGAAGCAACCAAGAAGCCAACTGCTGCTGCCAGAGCACAAGCACAGATCCTGACTCTAACCCATGCTGATCATAGCTCCCCACTCGCTTGCTCACTGCCCCCGATTCCTACCGCTCCTGCCTGTTACACACAGATAGATAGATAGATAGATTAGATAGATATTTTATTTGCACTAGCTG
Organism: Sphenodon punctatus; assembly: GCA_003113815.1. Lineage (NCBI taxonomy): Eukaryota > Metazoa > Chordata > Lepidosauria > Sphenodontia > Sphenodontidae > Sphenodon > Sphenodon punctatus. The sequence goes on along the minus strand of QEPC01009342.1, from coordinate 3,949,598 downwards.
TCAACCATGGCAACGGACCTATGACAAACACTTATAAAACAATCCAATACAATATAAACAAAGCATAAAACAATTAAAAGAATATCAACAAAGACATTGATTCAAACATTCCAGATTACACAAATTGTAACCTACTTAACAAAACCAGAGTAAAATATAATCCCCTTTCTAAATAAACTCAAAGGGTAACTATAAACTTAACTATACACCAGAAGGGAATAGTGATGTCTTGTCCATAAACTATAAAATCCTATCCCTGCATTCCATTAGCTCAACTCTGTTTTATCCTCCAAAGTCTATGGGCTGCAGTACAAAATGTTGCCACTTGGGCAGTAATCGCTGAATCTATATCTCGTAGGAAAATAAATAAAACCTCCTGCTGATTCCTCCCCCTCAGTTCCATTAAAATATTGCTTAGATATAATTCCTGGGGGAAAGTATACAAATGGTACTCCAGGATTATATGTTGTAATGACTCTTTTCTCTTGAGATCAAAAAAGACAACTTAATTGACACGACACCAACATGCAGACATGCGTTAGCCTTGATTAGCCAGCACAGCGTTTTCCACATCCCCTGCTATGCCACCATGCACGAGTGCCCAATGGCAAATACATGTTCAGGGAACTTGACCACCTAATAAATGACCAGGCAATCACCCACTCATGGGTGGCTGTCGTGCCGTTTCTTAACACCCGTTTTTGCAGCAACTGTCTGATTCTTTGCCCTCAGAAATCAGCAGCAAGGTAAAATATTATGGAGTGCAGCATGAACTGAGCCCCAGTGATATTATTCAGAAGTTGAACTCAGCGGTGGAGATGGTGGAGGAAATCAAGCTTCGCAAGCCATTCACTCCTCAGAGAGAGATTGTAGATGATGAGGCTGAGGATGCAGAGGACGGTGAGTTCTAGATCTCCATCTGTTTGTCCCTTTCTCTGTGTGCATGTGTCTTGTTAATATGGGTCAGTTAACTGAAACTGTAGAAACAAACAAAAAGCCCTATACGTTTATAGAAAAAAGGTAAATATGAGGTCATGTTTGTATAACAAGGGAGATCTATGGTGAGACAAAGATATCCCAGATAGGAGAAGAATCCAGCCAAGTGTCATAGGTGATCCCTCAAGCTCCCATTAGTGTTATTCCTCCCTGCTTAAGCACAGCAAAGTCAGGTCACAGTGTTATTCTGATGCTGCCATATGTAAACTCCACAGAAAGAACTTACCCTGATCTTACTCTTTTTGAAAGTCACATGTAGCTAGACTGATCATTCATGCTGCAGATGAAGATGACAAGAAAATTCAGAAACATCAATCAATAACCTCTCTCTCCTCTCAGTCTTAAGGGAAGTTGAGGAGTGGCAGCTGATATACAATGATACCAGATTGCTTTTTCCCATTGTACTGGACCAGCTCAGTGAATACAACACCAAACTGGCAGACCTGGAAGAGGCACTGGTTCAGGCTCTTAAGCACATCAGGCAAACCGAGAATATAAATGTGGGAAATGCTGCCAAACTCCAGGAAAACGAGGTACCATGAAACGTGTATATGCATATATGTGTTTGAGAGCAACCCGTTTTTACTAATAAGGGAAATTTAAAGAGCGTATTGTTTTAAAAAAAACACCAACAACTCTGTATTGTAATATGCTACTTGTGTCATTGAGAAGTACTGTCTAACAGTGGTGATTGGTGGACTTTTAGGTTGGTGGGGCAGTGGGCGGGACCAGCAGTAAAATTTCACACTTAGGTGATCAATGCAATAGAACACACAATAAATGAAAAAAAAGTGTGTATGAAAAACTAAAAACTACACAATGGTGGTGGCATGCAATAGTGAGCAAAATGCAAAGCTGTGTGTGAAAAAAATCAAAAAGGGGAAAACCAGCATTTGCTCCTGTAGATCAGGTGGTAGAAAATTGGCAGCTTAAGGCTTCAAGTCTGTTTTAAATAAGGGTACATTATATGTATGCATGATTTGTTTTACTTTTTTAAAATGCTGTTTTAAAAAGAAGAATCCACTCAGGGGGAAAACCCTTACATGTACCCTGACTAGGAAATGCTACAGGGTAAGCTCAGCCCTCAGTACACACCAGAGAATTCACACTACCAGGAAAAGGCTCTATAAATGCCTAACTGTGGAAAAAGCTTTAGTGTGAATGTGAACTTCAGTCTTAGTATGCATGAAAGAGCCCAAACAGTTCCTTTATTCCCACCCCTACCTCAGCTGCAGTTGGGAGAGAGGAAGGCATGACTAGAAGCATGGGGCAGAATGCTTTAGCAAACAGTATAGTAGACCAAAAATGTAGCTACTAAACCATACTGATGGTGCTGTATTTCTAATCCCTGACCTCAGACCAACCCCTCCCATTCCTGCTCCCCTACTCTTACACAAGGGGTGGGGAACCTTAGGCCCAGAGGCTAAATGTAGCCCTTGGCAAGTTTTTATTTGTCCCCTTTCCAGTTCCTGGATCTGGCCCCTGTGTCCAGTTCCTAATCTCAAGAACTGAAAATCTGAGTTCAAGGTAAGGGAGCTGAGATGAGGACATCCACATAAGAAGAAGGGACAGATCCAGTGCACAGATCCATGATCTGGACCCTCCTCCAGAGACTGCAGCTGGTGCAGAATGCAGCAGCCCACATCCTTATGGAGATGGGTCGTTGGGAGGATATTACACCAGTGCCCCATTCTCTGCACTGGCTGCCTATAGTCTTCCAGGCCTGATTCAAGGTGCCGGTTCTTACCTATAAAGCCTTATACAGCTTGGGACCCATCTATCTGTGGGATCACCTCACTCCCCATGCCCTTGATCGGCCCCTGCGGTCAGCCAGGAGCGCCCTTCTCGAGGTCCCCCAGGTATCCTGGGGGGCTACTATGGAGAGGGTGTTCTTGGTGGCCGCCCTGAGGCTGTGGAACTCCCTTCTGGCAGAGGCCCGGGTGGCCCCAGACCTTCCTTCCTTCAGACATCAATACAAGAGCTGGCTATTCTGCCAGGCTTTTGGCAAGGGAGATGGGCGAGGGAGGGGGGTTATTATTTTTGGTGAGGGGCTGGGGTGAGGTTTTTAAACGTATTTAACTGACGTCCCTCTCCCCACTGTGGGGAGGCTGTGTTTTCCCTCTCTTGTTTTTGCCCCTTTTTATTGTTATTTTATTTTATATATATATATATATATATATATATATATATATATATATATATATATAAAATATTGTAAGCCATCCCAGGCTGCCTTTGGCAGGAGGGGTGGGGTAATAAGTTTTTAAAATAAATAAATAAAATTAAATTCATGCATTATACAATCCAGTTTTAGCTCTATGAGATCATGCTGAATAGTTCTGGTTTCATTCAGAAGAGGGGTGCGGGGGTGCACATATGTGCATAAATGTAGAAATATGCACAACCACGTTCACAAAACCAATTTTCAGCAGCCCACTTTTATTTATTTACAATAATGATTCCACACTTGTTCAATTATTTAAGCAGTGAGTGGAATAGAGAAAAAAAGGCCATTTCTTGCACAGGGTAGTATAAAGAGAAGCATTTAGGATTTGCAAAGAAAAGTGTGAAAGGAGGACACAAGTTAAGCTTAAGTGGCAAAGCCTTGTGAATGAGCAAGAAAAACTTGAAATGGAAGACACGAGGAAGCCAGCATAGAGGCAGAAGAAAACTGAAATGGTAGCACTTTGCATTTACTGGGATGAGCAAAATGAAAGGCAACAATTGCCAAAAAGGGGAAGGCCCTAATTATCAGGACAGGAAATTTTCAATGTCTATTCACTTATTTGGGATGCAGTGCTGAAGTGAAACGGACAAGTGTTTGAGCTATTGTAGGGAAAGTGATATGTGTAATTGCATATACTTGTTTTAAACATCTCCAAAAAACTGTACAGTGAACTAGATCCTCGGTTCACTCTTGCTTTTTGATTGTCACTATCTGTAAATAGCATATGGATGCGAATCAGTGTTTTCTTTTAATAATTCATTAAATGAGGAAATCAGGCTTTGCTATACAAGAAGCTATGGGGTCTCTTTTCTAAAGTTCCTTTTGTTCTTCTCTACCATTGTTTTATAATTACTGTGCAGAAGCACAGCTCATCTCATATTTATAAAGTGAAGCCTGAAGCATGCTGGATGCAGTCAGAACCATTATCTGTTTCTGCTATTATTTGGTTTTCATTACATTCCACTATAAAGTCAGATGCTGTACAAAAGAGCACATTTGTTCACGTTAGTTTAAATATTGTCAGGGAAACTAGATCTTGTCTTTGCAGGAAATAGGGGGAAAACCCCTCTTCTGCATCCCACACTAGACTCTATGGTAGTGAGAGGAGTCTGATTCATTTTTTAATAGTACTGACCCAATGGATTATGAGGGATCATTCCAATAACTGCTCAACATGTAAAACATATGAAATCCTGTTCATATTAGCACCCAGTTACAAACATTCTTCCTAGTGAGCTCTTCAAAGAACCAAATTCTCTCCATAGCAATCAGCTGAATAGCTGGGTTGGACATTTGAGGATGTTCTTGTCCCCAAATGTCCCTGTATAACAGCACAGTGGTAATGATACTAAACTCTTCTTAGCCCTACATCTGAAATCACTTTGTAAATGAGTGCAAGTTGTTCAGGAATGTTCAGTTTGGGCACCACATTTCAAGAAAGGTGTTAACATATTAAAAAGGATTCAGAGAAGCACAACGAATATGATCTGGGATGCAAGGAAAGCTGGGCCACACTGACTGGACACGAGTAGAGGAAAAAAGATTAAAGGGGAACGTGTTGAAAGTTTTAAAATATTTGAGAGCATAATACAGGACTAAGAATCAATGGTTTTAAATGGCAGGAAGGTGGGCTTAGGTTAACTATTAGGGAAAACATCCTGTTAGAACAGTTCAGCAATGGAACACACTGCCTAGAGAGGTTGTGGAATCTCCTTCGCTGGAGGCTTTCAAGAAAAGACTAGACAGGGATCTGTCAGGGATGCTTTAGGGACAAGGTATCCTGCCTAGGGCAGAGGGTTGGACTAGATGAGCCGTGAGTTCTATGATTCGAAGTATCATTTCCTCATATGGAGGCGAGGGGCTCAAAGGCTTTGTTGAAGATCACACAGAGGTCAGTGATATAGCTAGGAATAAAACCTAAATGTTACGCCTCCCAGACCAGTGGCTTACAACCTGTACACAGCAGTATACATTGGGGAAACATCTTTCCTAGAGATTGGCTTTGAGACTAACAGGAACTTACCCAGAAAAGGGATGAACAAATCCTCTTATCTGGTGTGCTTAGCAGCTGGAGTGGAGGGCACACAGCATCTCCTTACAGGCTCTCAAAAACTGGCAAAAATCAGTTTCCCTGTAATCACTAGGTATTAACATGTGAGAAAACTGGGGGGGTTTAATCACTTATGAGCAAGAACTTATTGCTCCAGGAAGACTGGCCAAACTGAAAATGACACATGATAACAGGCAGGATTTTCACTTGTGTGAGCAACAACTTGCCTTAAAATACACTAAAATAGGGGGAAGTTTTTGCAACTTATTTATTTTCTTTTGCAATCCAAAACTCATAGAGATTTTACTAAAACTTTCCAAAACTATTATTTCACATCCAAGGTAAAACAAAGAATGGGAACATTCACCTTTCAAGGAGAAAGAATCCTTCTGGGCATCAAAATGGCAAATGAGATTTAATGGGATTTAATGTGGACAAGTGTAATGTGGACTATGCGTACACAATGCTGGGTACTAAGCTAGGAGTTACCACTCAGGAAAAGGAAATGTTCCAATTCTTTGTTGCTATAGAGTTATTAGCATATAGAAATAGTGGGTTATGTGTTTCGGGGTTTTATACTGCAGTACTCGAGTGCCTTAAAAAAAAATACTGTACCTAGTGTTGCTCCATCGTCCCAGGTCAGTTGGAAGTTAGAGGATAGCCTTTTCTGGTTTGGTTTCCTCCTGAGGAGAGACACACTAGAGTTTTCTAGTTGTGTTACAGAAATCTGATTAATTACAGATTTCCAGGTTGAATAGGAAGCAGCCAGCCAATAGTACCTCAATGTACCTCAATGCTCCTCCAAAGACAAGCAGAACGGAACTCCCCCTCCCCCACAAAAACAAACAAAGTACCAGTCCCTCTGCACACTTTTGCAGCTCCTGCAAGCCCCAAACTGTCTCTGCTGCTTCAGTCACTGCCTCCCTCCATAACAAAGGGCCAAATAGCTCTATAACTTGGTGAAGCCAAAGTCCATTACCCACCCCACGCTGTATCCTGTATCAAGAGTGTTATGTCTCAAGGATGACACAAAAGCTCAGTATTCCAAGGGCATAGCACTAGCATAACTGTGGTGGTCACATTTAAGTAAGCTCTGATTGTATGAAATACAAATTTGCAAATGTCTCTCCAAAATAATTTTCTGCTTTCAAAGTTCCACTTTCCCAGGTTTCAAGTGTATCACATGACCCACATGTTTGACAATATTGGTTAATACATGCCTCCACCTGCAGTGGGCAGGAGGGATAAAGCACAACTTCATAGTCAGTTGGAAGGGATTTGTCACTGTTTTGAGCTCTGTGGCTAGATTGGATTTTCTACAAAGCAGTGCCGAGTGCGAAACCTTCTGAACTTTGCCCCATCGCAGACAGTTATCTGCACCCTACTCTGTTCCTGCAATGCATGTATGACAGTTTCAGTGGGAGCATGGTGTCATTCTCCTCATCCTGAGCCCAACTTGCATAGAACTGCCCTCCACAAATGTTCCTACCAACGTTTGACAGGTAGGAACATTTGCAGAGAAATAACTCTGATCTGCATGCATCAAGCTCAGGATGTGTTGCCACAATGTCAGCCGCAGTGTTTGCTGCAGAGTTCTGGAGTCTGTCTGCATGGGAGGATCATCCACAAAACATAAAATCATATAAAGTACTATCAAAGCAATATTACCATTGAATTTTCCAAAATGCACCAGATATTTCTGGGGTTTATTCCTCTTGCAGAGGCAACAGGAGAAGCTGAAGGCACAGATTAATGATGTGAACAGTACTTTTCTGAAGGCCACAGACACTTTGGACGTGCCACATCAGATCAGATCAGAGCTGAGTGACGTGATAAAGGTAGGAGCCTATGGGAACGGTTTAAAAGCTGTCCATGTTTTACAAGCTACATGTGTTTAAACAAAAATATGTAGAACGCTTCTTTTCCTGCAGTGCTGTCAAACATTCCAATCAAACCTACTCAGCCCTGTCGCAGTGAAACATTTGCCATTGAAAATTTGCTCTCAGAGAAAAATAAATGATGTTATTTCAATAGTATCTTATCGGGTGGCTCCAAATTAATCACTCTGCCTTTCATTTCTCTGTAACTTCACAGGAGCTGCACCTGTAATTTCTCGTGTAATGTAGCTAAGAGATCAAGAGCTACACTACATGAAAAATGTTCTTTTTTCCAGGGAAAGGCCCACATTCACACCTTTGTCCATTTGAACCAAACAAAGACAACAACAAACTACAAACAATTGCTAGCATTTTTTCCCCCTAGCTAGAGAGCTGCAATTCCCAAGGCTTTGAGGAACACCCAAAACAACTCAAATTGTTGGTGTTTGATTGTGAGTGTCTGTCCCAATCTGGAGCTATGGCTGCGTGATTATAAGCCCTAACCCAGGAGATGCTGGGTGTTTTCAGACATGTTGGGCATGGATTAATCTGTGCCCAACATCACATTTAAAAATTGCCACCTGCTTTCACCACAGTCTGGCTCCCGACAGTGGTGGAGCTTAGCCTGCGCTGCGATAGTTAGCTTCACATGTTTGATAGCCCACTTCTCTCAGCCTGGTCCAGAGTGGCGACAGGGGACCATGGCCACCCGTCAGCCAAGGGGAGGGGCACTACATGGGGGGGCAGACCCTGGCCTGGGCCACCATCACACTTCTTTGGTGGCCCAGCAATCCTGACCAGGGTGAGGGCTGCTTTCACCACCCGGAGAAATCCATGGCGGTGAATGCAGCCAGTCACATGTGAAAACACCCACTTTCTCATAACTGTCTCCCTGGCATCTCTCTCTCCACTAGGGAATTAGACCTGTCCCAAGGTTAGAGTCATCTCCTTTAGTTCTTCCCTCTAGTACTAAGAACAGCTCTCCCCACTAACCCTGTCTTGCAAGAGCTGTTACTGCTCCCACAGCTTGTGTCAGACTGCCTGGAATTCCGAGCCTGCTAGCCTTATAGCCTTAGAAGGGGGCAGGGCCAATGGTGATGGGCAGGTTAAGAGGCCAATGTCTCCTCCATCACAAGCTGGTACTGCTGATGGTGGGCTCTCCCTATCCATCCTCAGGAGCATCAGCCCTAACACCATCCAGGGAGATGCACTGTCAGGAACACAATGCAGAACAGGGTCCAAGGTGGAATCATGGCAGGAGTCAGTGTAGGATTGGGTCTAAGAATGCAGGACTCATTAATGATTTGGAAAAGGGTGTTAAGAGTGAGGTGATCAAATTTGCAGATGACACCAAGTTATTCAAGGTAGTTAAAACACGAGCAGACTGTGAGGAACTGCAACAGGATCTTACGACACTGGGTGCCTGGGCATCTAAATGGCAAATGAGATTTAATGTGGACAAGTGCAAAGTGATGCATGTAGAGAAAAATAATCCAAACTATGTGTACACATTCAATGCTGGGTGCTAAGCTAGGAGTTACCACTCAGGAAAAAGATCTGGGGGTGGTTGTGGACAATACAATGACATCCACAGCGCAGTGTGCAGCAGCAGTCAAAAAAGCAAACAAAATGTTAGGAATTATTCAGAAGGGGATAGAGAATAAAACTGAGGATGTCATAATACCTCTGTACAAATCAATGGTGTGACCGCACCTGGAATATTGTGTGCAGTTCTGGTCACCCCATCTCAAAAAAGACATAGCGGAACTAGAAAAGGTACAGAGAAGGGCAACAAAAATGATCAAGGGCATGGAAGCGCTCCCGTATGAGGAGAAGCTTAGTAGGTTGGGGCTCTTCAGCTTGGAGATGACTGAGAGGAGATGATAGAGGAATCATGAGTGGTGTGGGACTAATAAACAAGGAGCAGTTATTTACCCTCTCAGCTAGTACTAGAACTAGGAGACACTCCATGAAACTCATGGGTGGCAAGTTTAAAACAAATAAAAGAAAATATTTTTTCACTCAGCGTATAATTGGGTTGTGGAATCTACTGCCAGAGGCTGTGGTAAGGGCCAGTACTATAGCTGAGATTAAAAGAGGTTTGGACAAGTTTCTGGAAGATAGATCCATTAGCAGCTATTAGCCAGACAGGATCAGGGAACATGACGGGAGCAGGGGGAAAACAACAGGGAATGGATCCCCCATTGTGACCTGTTGGGTGCTTCTCCCAAGCCACCGTGATTGGCCACTGTTGGAGACAGGATGCTGGGCTAGATGGACCATTGGTCTGACCCAGTATGGCACTTCTTATGTTCTTATGATCAGCGTCCCAGTGAGTAGTGCAGGTTCAGGGTCCAGAAAGTCAGGGCATCAAGGTGGGGAACTGGAACTCACACCAGAGAGCAGGATAGACAGGCAGGCATTGTAGATAATCACAGAGTGGACTCTAAAGCAGACACTGAACCTCAGCCTAGGGATGTGAGTGGGCAGACAGATAGGCAGGGTCGGAAGGAGAGGTTTCCAGGCAAGGGACAGAAGAATGGGTTTCCGGGAAAGGGGCAGAGTCCAAACAGAGCCAAAAAACACCCTCTGTTTTGTGTGTTCAAAGCACACACTCTGCTTTCTAAGGAAAGCAGAGTCAGTCCAGACAGGAACCAGGAAGGAGATGAGATGGAGACAGGAATGTGACAAGAAGGTGAGGCAGATCATCCATACAGCTTCGTGTGGCTGTGGTCTTGCCTTTTATACTGCAAGGAACTAACCAGGAAGCTGGGGAGGGGTGTGGCCTCACCAGCGTAACGGAAGGCCTTCCACACTAACCCTGGGCCCTGACCAGAGTGAACTGGTGGTGCATCAGAGTCAGCCACCATCTCCAGGGCCCTAAGGGGGCTGATTCAAGCCCCAGGTCCTTACATTTCCTCCTCTCCTCCAGAGGGCAACCTCTGGGCACCATAAAGTCCAAGAGTTCCAGACTAATTTTTTTATGTGGAACCAAGGAAAACAAAAAAAGCAAAATGAAAAAGGCAAAGCAGGCAAGGGTGAGGTATGTTCTAGAATGGGCAGATCACCCCGTCAGGAACACGCTGAGGGATGGGATCCTGGGTGGATATGGTGGTGGATTGGGTCCAAAATTCTAGGGGTCATGCAGGATCGGGTCCTATGGGTCAGTAATGGGCATGCAGACCAGGGAGTAGGAAGAACAGACAGGCAGGCATGGTTGTTGAGCAGGCTCACAGGCAGTCACAAAGTGGGCTCATGGGCAGTTGCAGAGCCTCAACACAAGAACATGGCAGGCAGACATGGACAGAAGGACAGTTTTTGAGGCAGGTCCAATGAACAGGGCAGAGCTGGTCCAAAACACTCAGGGGTCCAAGACAGAGCAGAGTCGGTCCAAAAGCGGACAGAAACCAGGGGAAGAGACAGGAAGGTGACCAGATGGAAACAAGAAGATGGATGATCTGTCCAGTTTCCTATGGCTGCAGGTCTGCCTTTATATACAGCCAACCAGGAAGCTGAGGGCATGAAGCAAGGCTGAGGAGGGGTGTGGCCTGACCGGCACTGGGGAAGACCTTCCACACCAACCCTGGGCCTTGGCCAGAGAGAGCCAATGACATTGTGGAATCAGTCACCACTTTCCAGGGCCTTAAGGGGGGCAGTTCAAGTCCTGGTCCTTAAAGACACCCACAACGAGCTGTTATCACCAAACAGCTGTTAGTGCCAAAGAGCTGACTGCCAGTTATGGTCAGTCAGGTGGATAGCATTAAGCTATGAAGGGCCCCTGAGAGTTGATGATTCATGACATCCACCTAACTGACGTAGCTGGCCCATTCTGAAGAGAAATACCGACCTTTAGGGAGTGCTTTCAAGAGTCTGTCAGTATTTTGTCCGTTTCTGATGATTCCATGCTTCCACCATTTTTTCATCACTTTCTGAGACCCTTCATAATTTTCATCACTTTCCAGGACTTTTTGTCCCTTTTCGTCACTTCCTGGAACTTTTTGTGTGTGCACTTTCTGGGAATTTTATGATACATTTACAGTAGTTTTACAGCAGTTTTATGTCAATTTCCAGCACTTTCCTGGTACTTAGCCAGCATGTTTTCATCTCCACAGGCCCCGGGGTGTGTGCAGTGCGCACATGGAGCATGGGACCAACCCATAGCAGCCCCGTCCAACTTGCAAAAAATAATGAAAAATGGCAGCAGGAAAGCCGATAAGTTTCCATGTTGCATGAATCTCGGCAAATGCCCTGCTTCCGATGGAAGCAGCAATCACCAAGATTTCTCATTTCAGACCTAGTAACTGGCGATCAGCTGTTTAGCAATAACAGCTGATCTGTAATAACAGCTTATTGTGGGTGTCTTTCCTTGGGTAGTGCTGGAGCTGATGCTCCTGCAGGATAGACAGAGAGATTTCCAGGAGTCCAGGTGTTTTAGAGTCATTCTGCATTATGTTCCACTAATGGGAGACATAGGCCATAATTCAAAACCACTTACTCTGAAGTATACCCACTGAAGCTACCTGGTCTATTCCAGAGTAAGTGGCTTATGGATTGCGGCCATTGTTAGAATCAAGGATCAGAATTCTGGAGTGTCCAGACCTGTGAGATCTGGATTTGCAGGTCCCTACTATATATAAATAACCCATACAAATCCTCTGTAAAATACATTCCCTTAACTAAATAATGTTTTGTCATCAACACGTCAAAGCTGATGCCTCTTTTTCATTTGCTTGCTGTTTTCTTCTGGGTGTTTTCAGACATGACGCTAACCCCAGTTTAACCACACTTGAATATTTCTTATGCATGTTGCAGGGCTGCATAGGACACCAATACAGTCCTGCAACATGCATAAGAAATGTTCAAGTGTGGTTGAACTGGGGTTAGCATCATGTCTGAAAACACCCTCTGTTTAAAATATGTTAAAACATTGTTTTTGTGGTGATCGTTGCCATTATTTTCAGTTTCTTCCTTTATCCCCTTGCTTTGTTTAGAACGTGTCAGGGTTCTATGCAGAAATAGATGGAGCTAAAACACAATTACAAGAAAAACTGGCCAACCTCTCAAGATTCGATTATGATTTGGTGGAACGGGCTATGGAGTATGCACATGAACTTCAGAGTCTTGCCAATGAATTGGACAGGTACATTTTAACTATAGCAGGCTTTGCTGCACTCTTTCAGAGGGTACTAATCAAACTGAAATGCTGGTCAACAGACAAGCAAGAAGTCGATGACAATTTATGTATGTTTACAGTAGACCAGGAATGGGGAACCTAGTACACACTGGTTAGAAGTTGGGGCAGAGGTGATTAAGGACCTTAAAAGGCATGCTCAGAATGGGGGAAGGAAGGGGTGGATCATGGATCTATGTCATGGATCTGTCTCTGTCCTTTAGTTCATGCCCTCATCTCTTCTCTATTCGCCTAAGCTCGCTCTTTCAGTGCTGGAGGATAGAGATTGAATCCATGGACCAGATCCAGGAAGGAATTGAAAAGAGGCCAAATAAAAAATAACCCTAAATTGGATTTGGGCCATGGGCCAAAGGCTCTCTTGCCGTGGATGGACATCAAACAAATTAAACATTAACTTGGTGGTGGTGGGGGTCACACAAAAGAGTGCCCATCCCCCAACAGAAGTGGAATGGACAGCTATCTAGATTGCATCTCTTGAGAAATGATTTATCAAACACACATCAGAGATTTAATTCAAAATGAATAGAAACATTTATGGATTAATCTGATAAAAATATGTAATATGCAACATTTGTTGGAACGATTAGTTTATAGTTTAATCTTCAGACATTTATTCTGCCTTCAAGTTGCTTATTTTTATTTTTATCATTAGGCTCTACCACTACGAAATATGACACCCCCCCCAAAGACTTCTGTGTCAGTTTGGATTCTCAGTAAGCTCAATTGACAAAATCCCCATTGACTTCAGGAGGAGCAGAGTTAGACCAGTTCTTAGTATATTTGAAAAGAATTAACTGTGCAAACTCAATGAAATCATATTGGAGTCAGTGGGCTGCATGACTCTGGGTGTTTTCAGATGAACACATTGACCGAGGGGGAGGGGGCTGTGGCCACTGCGTGGCTCTGCCATTAAGCACCCACACGTGGAGTGCATGGGGAGTGAAAGAAATGGGCAGCTCCTAGCGTTACTGCCATGGCCACGGAAGTACGCTGGCCTTTGCAAGTGATATGTCCCGGGAGTGAGCACTGGGGAACACAGGCTCCCTGGCACTCCCAGCCAGGGGTTGTGACTTGCAAAGGCTGCTTCCCCTGCCCACCGCACCTATGACTGGACCTGTCTACTGGCTGGCTGCCGCCATTCATATGGGCAGGGGCCATCCATTGCCACAGATCTATTTGGCTTGCTCTGCACGGCATGCTTCATGCTTTCTGGCATGGCTCAATGAGTGGGTGCTTCATGGCTCATAGGAGCACACAAATGACCGGTCAGATCTGTGGCTCATGGGTGGCCATGCGGGGTAGCATCTTGTCTCAAAACACCCTGTGTGAGAAATATTTCAATCAAAGTGCACATAAGCACTTATGTAAAATAGTTTCACAAGTCAGAGATGCAAATGATATTTTCTTTATTCTGTTCTGTCTTTGCAATAGCAATTTGCATGGCATCGATACAAATGGGTTGGTACAAAAGGCATTAAATGCTTCTAACGTCCATGAAAACATTGCTAATTATATTGATGAAGCTAATGAAACTGCAATCCTGGCATTTAACACTACAGAACGAGTCAGTGATGTAAGTAGTACAATTACATTTCATAATATTTCTGTGTTAAGCCAATGCCCACAGAACTCTGGGTTACTCAAGGTAAGGTAAAAAAAACAAAAAACAAGCTGTGTACCATTTCTCAACATGACAAAATCCCATAGTAGGTTTTGCAAGGATTGGGGGTATTAACCCTTTCTCTCCTAATCTATGCTGCAATCGGTCAGCTTCCGGAAATTATGCCAGGAGACAGGAGATCATTCCAAATCATGAAACCATTGTCTCGTTCATTGTAAATGGAAAACCAAGAAATAAATGCCATGATCCAAAAACCACACTATTTACTCTGGTTTGTGAATCACAAGCAAAGTAATTTTTTGCATTATACCTTGCACTTGTCTTGGCAAGTGATCATGCAAGCTTTCAAGAAGTTAATGCAATGCATTTTAAACAGTTTGTTTCTCATCTCTTTCATACTTTGGACCGACATGGCAACCAAATTCTAAACAACTATATTAAAGAAAGCAGCAGTTCTTTTCACATTTGAAATTCTTGTTCACATTTGGCCAGATCCTCTCCAAAGACAATGAAACTGCTGTGAACTTTGGCAACATTAGATACTTAAAACACAGAACCAGAGAATATTTTAGGGATTCTCTGTATTTGCTAGAGTTTACTACTTTCTTATTCCCAGCCCAGGAGTGTCTCCTTTTGTGAGGGAAAAACTGCCACCTCCTATCTTCTGAGAGATAAGATCTGAAAGTCTGAATAGCACAAATATTTAGATTCAGTTTACCTAATGCAGATGGCCTTGGTAATACTCTGCAAATACATTGTTCATTTCAACTATTTTAGTTTTGTTTGTTTATTTATATAGTACTAGCAATGTGCCTGACACAGAACAGTCGTGATTAAAGATTGGTCATGCCCGGAGGAGCTTACACTTTTGAATGGATATAGTACAATAGCGAAGCTGGAGAGGAACATTGGGAGATTCAGGGATACATTTGTGAAGTTAAGAAGTTGCAGGCGCATGTGCTTACCTTAATTACGAGGGGAGGAACCTATCTTAAGAAAACCGATTTCTTTAAACTTGAATAACAACTTCCAGAAAATTGTTTTTTCAGCCATTTTCACATCCAGCCACGCAGCCCTTACTGTTGTGATTTTATAGCTTGCACCTATGTGAAATGCTGTCATTTAAATGCAGACACAAATAAAGAGGCAAATTTCCTCAAGCATGTCTCTCACTCTCTGTTTGAAATGAATTTGTAGGCTGTACTTGGAATTGACACTCAGATCATTTACCATAAAGATGAAAGTGAGAAGCTTCTCAATCAAGCCAAGGAACAACAAGAGGCAGCAGATGCTAGTAAATATACATCCTTTCTATTGGTTCACGTACTTCTCCCATAATGTAATAGCTCTGTATACAGAAAGAGATTTCAGAAGCACATCATTAAGGGGAAGGAATTTACTGATGCAACTGAATAATACATTGATCAAAGGGTGTTTTCAAACAAGTCAAGAGTCTGCTGGAGTCCGTGTTTGGTCTATACAGCCCCCACCCACCCACCCCTCACGTTTAGCTTGTGCAGCCTAATAAATGGGCATCCCCCACTGGTAGTGCCAGTGAAAGCGGAGAAAGGGGCAGGAAGAAGTAGCTCCTCAGACGCTCTATGATTGGTACTGGCAGACCTATATGCATGGAGGTGCTGCATGCAACCTAATTGATGGGACGCAGACATCTGGGCGCACATCCACCTGCACGGCAGGCTCCACATTCTCTGAGACTCCACTGTGAGTGGTGACTGCGTGTCCATTAGATGGTGGCCACTTGGCCGGTAGGGGAAAACACCTAATAAATGGGTAGGTGGACACCCCCTGGTGTGGGCTATTGTGGGCCATCGTCTTGTTTGTTAACACCCAAAGATAATAGCCAGTGTTGGGGGCGGGGGGGGGAGAGGAATTGCACAGCTTGAATAGCTAATGCAGTGATAAGCCACCAAAGATTTTATTTCCAATGGGAGCATTGTGACTGCATTTAAAGAGTAAGCACCTGGTCCTTCAAGCACTCATGTGCATAATCTCATTAAGTTCACCCCAGAGGTTACTCATACACATACCTCTTCATAGGATCTGGCCCTAAAAATGCAGCTATGAATGAAATAAAATTTGACATGTTTCAATACAAATAATAGAAAAGCTCTAATATAATGGAACTTTTTGTCGTTAGCTTCTCAAGACTAGAGTTGAAGTGAATACCTGCTTTGAATACTGAATTAAGTGATTTCACGCTATTCGTTTTGCTGGGAATGTGGGAGATGTAAAGTGCTATTTGCTTCCTGCTTCATTCACCAAAACTAATATTCAGCTCAGATGTTCATTTTGGTTATTTTATCCACTTAGGTGTTTTGTCTTGGGTATGCCAGTTTATTCAGTTATTCATTTGGGGTGCTTTGCCCACCTCAGTAGTTTTACTTAGCACTATTCAGCCTGATCCTAATGCACATGCAGTGTACACTCAACCTATGTTTACACACTGCAGCATCATGTGCAAACCCCACACAGGATAAGGATCTGGCCCCTTATTGCTAATACATTGTCATGTATTTTTAAATGTTGTTAGCCACCACAAGATGCTTATAGCAGGAGGGGGCGGCATATACCTTTTAATAATAAATAATAAATAAACCAGGATATCCAAAACTGAAGTGGTTGAAAGAACAGAAACACCCCAAATGAATAACTGAAGTAATGGATATATGAATTTTGTTTCAGTGAATGTATACAACGCGGATACTTGGAGGACTTCAAATATCCAAGTTATATTTGCAAAACAAAATTATCTATTAGTTTCTGCTTTAGTCACCTAATGCTTACCATATGAAACTTCCTTAAACCTCTGCATTGTAATATATTAGAAGAACCTACCCCAAGGTTGCATTTCTGAAACCACTTGCTTCAGAACAGCCTCAGCCTGGAGTAAGCGATTTCAGTATTGCAGTTCAAGTGGCTACTGATTCCCAGATCTGTTTTTCGAGAGGAGATCATTCATGAAGATAGAAAAGCAGCTGCCAGGTTCTCTTTGGGAGACGCTATGCAAGGAAAAGATAGTGGCTTAAAGGTAGTTGAGCAGTTTGGATCAAGTGAACCTAAAAGTATAGCAAAGCTAAACACAATAATAACTAGCGTGAGTTAAATATCCAATGCTTCTTTACCGCACAGTAATATGAAACATTATTTTTATTTTAATCTCTTTAAAGTCATATATTTGAATTACTTTTTCTCTTTTTACAGGTAATGACTTAGCTGTTGCAGATACCAGTCGACGTGTCAATGCAACTCTCGCCAGGAAGAATTATCTTAAAGGCCAATTGAAGAAAGTCATTGAACAAATCCAAATGTCAGAGCAAGGTGAGGAGCTGAACACACACACCTTTATCATTGCAAACTGAACTATGAAATTTATACTAGAGATCCCCTCCCTGGTGATTTCAAGCTGAATTTGACTGTCTCCTTTCAATACAGGAGCTAATAAACACATACAGTCAGAAAGTTTTCAGGAACTTCCCCAGGAAAGGCAAAAAAAGCTGCATAACTTTCATTAAAGCACATTGATCTACTGAACTCTACGTTCTTAGCCAAGAGACACCCAGCGCACATTGATAACTACTCCCAGTGACATCTCATTCATCATCAATGTGTGGTCATCTGGGTAGTTTTAGGGGGGGGGGGGAAAGGGGCCCACTAGGCAAAAGGAAGCAGCTTCTGTCTCATTAAACCGGAATGATAATTATCTAATACAAGAGAGGTGTCGTTTTCAATAAGTTGTACAGCACTCCTAAAGACTAAATCAATGTCTTGCCACCAATTTGTCTTGGCCTTCAGGTCCTGTAAGATTGTTCTCCATACTTTGCTTCACTTTATTACAGACTACACAATCCACTAATTTTCAGACCTTCCACACAGAGAGCCAAAATCTCATTCCAGTGTATACTATACTTTGCAGATAAAATACTTTGGGAGATAGCCACAGGCAATGTGAAATTAACTAGACCTTAGCAACAGACACAGGTCACAGAGCATCCATTCAGTATCTTCAGCTTTTCTTCACTGTGTCCTGAAACCTGCACACATCCTAGGGAGTAGGGTGTTCTCCTGTACAATTCTAAGAACACCGAAAGAGTGAAGGCTGCAATCCTAAAGCCACTTTCTCCAGACTAATTCCACTGAGTGCAGTCCTCAGCCATGAAAGTCAATGAGAGCTGAGCCATTGACTTTAATGGAGAAAGGATTGCACCCTTGACTTTAATGGGATTACTGTGGAGTAGACAGCGTTACCATCGTAGCCTATAACGTAACATAAGCTATGGACACTAATAACACTGTTTTAGATTTTCTTCCCTGAGGGTGAGTCTGCAGAATTACTGAAGCAGAAATTTCATTATCTTGTTTTCCCTTTCTTTCCGAAGCATTAGCTATATTATAAAGTAACTTTCTTTCTTGATGGTGTTTATTACTAGTCATTCTCCATCTGTATTGAAGGTGATGCGAGACAGCGTTTGGAACGAACTAGACTCGTTACTGAGGAAGCTTTAAATAATACCATGACGGTGTCCCAGGCTACTGACCCAATGGCTAAAAATCTAGATCAGTGGTCAGAGGATCTTGAAAACTTTGAAGATGAATCAGACACTTATGACAAGGCAGTGAACTCAGCTGGGGATGCAGGTAGAGTAATAACATTGTAGTAGATATTCATCACTTACGCTACACTGCAAGTCTAATAGAGAAATGATGGTTCATTTGTTAGGACACTAATCTGGGAATCAGGAGAGTAGGGGTCAGTTTCCTGCTTTGACGTATACTTTTATTGTGACCTTGACCAAGTTACTTAATTTTAGGGATGGGCGAACGCGGTTCGGAAGTTCGGAGTTCGGCCCGAACTCGGCCTGTTCAGACGACCGAACCCGAATCTGAACATGAACTGGCCGAACCGAACTCAATTCCGAACGTCGAAATGACCGAACAGTTCGGTCAGTTCAGATCACGTTCGGGTGGCCAAAAAAGGGTCACTGGAAGGTCAAACGTGACAGGGAGGGGTAGTCAGCTGAGGAGCACACTTCCAGGCACCAGGGGTGGAGAGGCTTTCAAGAAACAAAACTATCTGCCTCCCCCCTTCCCAACACCTTCTGAGCTAGTCACTGTTCCTGAACAGCAGGCGTTTCAGAAGGCTCCCTCTCCCAGCATTTCACAGCTCCTCAATCCATTGCAATCCTCCTCCCATTTCACCCATCCAACCCATCTACCCCCATATTCTCATTCATTTATTTAGCTTAGCTTAGATAGATTTAGTGGTTATTTTTTGTTTTTACCCCTCCCTGT
>QEPC01009342.1:3874755-3918514 GCA_003113815.1 Sphenodon punctatus | reverse complement strand
ACATGGACCTGCCTGCTGTCATTCTCATCGTAACCAAGCCAAGTACATGCACTTGAGACCTCGCATCTTCATGAATGTTAGACCCCTTGTCTCTCCCTCTGTTCCCCTTCCTATGCTCCTGGCTCTCAGATTGTAAGCCCTAGGGGCAGGGACCGTGTCTATTTTATTACTTTGTAAAGTGCCAGGTACACTGCTGGCGCTATATAAATGTTTGTTAATAATAATAAATAATAATATTCTGCCCACAGCAACTGTAGATTTAGAATGGGAGGGCTCAAAGGAGCCCATCCAGGTGGCTGTACTCCCCAGAAAGGCAGAAAATGAAATGTTGGTGGGAAATGCTATTAACAAATGTATGCTGGATGAGAGGGTGGAAAAAGCCCAATCCTAGGAACACAGGGAGCTGGAGAAAAACCCAGGAAGGGAGGGTGAGGGGCTACAAGACTCAGAGAGCCCTAAACAAGTTGCACCTCTACCCTTGGAACATGAGGAGACAGAGACCAAGCCTAGTGGAGGGGAAAGGTTACAGGAAGGCTCTAGCAGCCTTACAGATCCTGCACCCGAACCTGTGAACTCCATTCAGGGGCAGGAAAACCCCAAAGAGGAGTCCCCAAACCAGCCAGAAGGCAGGTGAGGACAAGACTCGGGGAGTGAACTGCATGTCCCTGTCTCACATGGGGAACTGAAGGGAGTGAAGCCAACAGGTCAACGTAATTCTGAAGCCCAGGACCTGGCACCCCACCTTACACAGGAGGGACAAAATTCTGCAGAATCAAACCAGTTAACCACTGCGGGGGGAGAGTTAGAGGCTGCAGACGCCCCTACTCAACCCAGGGGGTTGCAGGATGGCCTGAAGGTTGGTTGTCCTACCTTAAGAGAAGGGGGGAAGCAGCTAACTGAACCCAAGGGGTTACAGGCAAGCTGAAAGGTGGAGGATTCTACCTTAAGAGAAGGCAGGAATGTGCAGGAAACCTTTCCTGGGATGGAGGGGGGAACGATGGGTTTCTCTTCCCCAGGGATAGAAATGCACTACGCTGTAGTCTAAAGGGGCAGGAGCATCAGTCTAAGAGTGAACTGTGTGCCTCTGCCTTACCTAAGAAGGAATAGGGAAACGCTGCTGAAGTAGAGACTGGAGGGGAGGAAATGGTTAAGAGTGTCCAGGGTCAAGCCGCTGAACTTGGGAAACTGAATCCTCAAGAGTTTCCTGTGGGGGGGGGGTGTCTGAGGGGACACTTGGGGGTTCTCACACCCATGTCACAAAGTCAGACTCCCAAGAAGAAGAAATACACAATTATACAGACCCAGGGGATCCTGGAGGTACAAACAGAACTTGGGGGCAGGGCACAAGAGAGGCTGCTGACAATAGCCCCTTCACAGAAGCAGTGTTTGGCTGCGTGATTGATTTGAATGCAAAGACATCCACACACAGCATCACAACCATGGGGAAAATGCAAATGCCAAAGGACAACAGTCTACCCACTGGGAATTACAACATTTCTCCTGATGAAAAGTGTTTTCAAATGCAGAGTTACACTGACAACAGAAGTGGGGTGCTCAGTAGTGTTAAAAGTACCACACTTACTCCACACTCCCTCTTTTGTCTCCTAATAATACTTCTGATCTACAGTCTGGATAGCCCAGGTAAATCAGACAAAGAAGTTTTGACATGGGGAACAGAAATACAGCCAATAAGAAACAGGCTGCCAGATTATCTGGAAACATGGCCAAAGTTTGTAACTGGGGAACAAAGGGTGTTAACATGGCGTTCCCACCCATTTGTCACAGTCTTATGCAAACACATACTGAGGTACCTTGAAGGGTATGGGCCACAGGAACCCCACATGCAACACGGGGCGGAGGGACATAGACACCTCAGGGTATACCCCTACAAGAGAGTGAACCCAGAAACACTGAATCCTGAGGATCACTCCAGTACGACATGGTGGAAAACACATGAATATGATAGCCCCACAGGGCTGACAGAGGGTTTGGAAAACCAAAGGTCTAACTTTAATAGGATTCAAACACATGGAAATGAGGTATGGGGGTTGCATATCTCTACATACACCAGTAGGACACACCAGTCTAAGCATGTTACGGGACTCTGTCGTGTCCACTGCACATGCTGTCTTACGGGGGGGGGCTGTCACGGAGGAACGTAGGGTCATACACGTGTGATACTGGCCTACATGTAGACTACAAGTCTAGTAAATATGTAAAGCAAAAGGTGCAACATGTATGTAATGTTACAACTGAGAACTGTAAAACCCAAATCAGGACTGTGACACTGACGAAACTCCAGGGAATGCAAAGAGTTAAAAAGAATGTGTATTTGGGAACCCTCGCCAGACAGAACCCTATGGAGATGCAAATGGATCTTCCAGGTTATCTTCCATGTACGTGACAGGCCGCAGGTTCATTCAAGGCGGGAATGAGAAACAAAGGACTCGGAATTGTTATTTAAGGAGGCCATTAAGCCATCTTCAGAATCTCGCTTGGTCAGAGCCATTTTGAGCAACTGCATCCTGCATCTTGCCAGCAAGCAAGGCTGGAAGACATGGACTGAGAGGCATGATTTTGCTTTCTACCAACAAGAGATCAGTGCCCAGTCATTCTACACCTATGACTGAGGAACCGGAACTTATGGACCTTTGTAGAGTAAGATGCTTATTTAGGAACTCAACCAGTATAGATTAGGAATGTGTTATATTTACCTTTGATTTCTAGTACCACTCTGTATCAATTATCTTGCTTATGTAAATCAATAAACTTACTTCTTATCCTTATGAAGAAGTGTCTGTGTCTAACATTGGAACACAAGTGAGCAACAAGGACTTTCAAGCTCTTGGGGCCCCAGAGATTAAAGAGTCTGTAAACGGGAAGGATCGGGCCCTTGGGTGACAAAGAGGTTGTCCCTGCTGCAGGATTGAATCAGCCAGAGAGAAAACTGATTGAAGTGGGCTGTAAGCGAGGGAAACTGAGTCACTCAAACCCAGTAAAGTGGGGTGCGGACCTCCAACCCATGACAATGACATACTTCCATTCTCCACCATGCCCTCAACATACAAATAAGCACAGAATGCACACAATTAAAAGAACTTTATTTTATATATTTTTTAAAACTATTTCTTCTTGCACCTACTCTTTTTGGGTGCCAATCACTTGGGTGACATGATGGGAGACATTTTCCTGATCCTTCTCCCATTGATCCAGATGTGGCAGAGTGTTTAAGGAAGGTGTGTGGCAGGGGATAAATATGCCTAGGATCTGGCTGTGGCAGACTGGGCAGTGGTCGTTGTGGTGCGGATTGTTGCTTGGCTGTTGGTTTGAGCCATAGCTCTGGCAATGGTAATCCTCCACAAGTCTTTACAGAGAATTCATCAGCCGAGAAAAAGCAAGCGTTGGGCACATACTGCCAACCAGGAAGAGCTGAGAGAATGCATGTTTGAAAATGGCATGTTGGGCTTTTAAAGTGGACATTATATGTTCGCCAGTGAGATGGGAGAGCGGCTGGAAGTGATAGCTCTGCAGAGCACTCTAATTATTTTTTTCTGCGACTTGATGGTGGTGGCAGACCTGGATGTGAGGAGGCTGCATGCAACCTAATTGGAGTGGACATGTGGGCATATATTAGCCCACATTTGCCTGCACCATGGGCCATTTAGTTAGTTAGACTTAATACCCTGCCCCTCTCGCCACTGACGTCCCGGGGCTATACATGCTGTGGGACCCTGCTGTGAGTGGGGGCTGCATGGCCCGTGTGGTTGGTGGCCACATGGCCAGTGGAGGTGAACACCTAATAAACAAGCATGTGGACATCCACCTGGTGTGGACTACTGTCTCATTTATTAACACCCTCTCAGACAGACAGGGATGGTCTTAGAATTTGTGAGGCCCAGGGCAAAGATAAATGCAGGACCTCCCCAAGGTGTTTGTGTTTGGGACCCTGCTGGGAAGGAGTGGGGGCCCCACACTGGTGAAAACTGGGGTCACTGTGGAGTCCCTGGAAGTAGAGAAAATAGTGAGGCTAAGGGCAGTCACCTTGTGGTAAGGCTGGCCCTGCAGATAGATCTCCCCCTGCAGGCAGAGCTCCACTGAAGTCAGAAAATACTAAAAAGAAATTAACTTCTCTCCAATGAGAGAATTATTATGTCTGGTCTGTAATGTCGTGTCAAACCCTCATTTCCTTTTTAATTGCAGTGAAGACTCTGACAGAGGTTGTCCCTCAGCTTCTAGATAAACTGCGTATAGTAGAGCAAAAGGCACCAACTAACAACATTTCTACCAACATTCAACGGATCAGGGAGTTAATTGCACAGACAAGGAGCGTAGCCAGCAAGGTAAAATTACTTCAGGGAGCATCCAGTTACTTGTGATAATGAGCAAATGCATGTGATTACGCCCTATAGAAATAAGGGGAAACACATGCTTTAGTTGGATCTAATAGGAAATTCAATAAAGGTGGAGGAAACACAACTGTCATTTCTCTAGTATGTTTTCGTTAATCTTCTCTGGAGTCTGTCCAACTGGTGACCCCATGAGCTGAATCCTGCTGTGGTTGTAAGATTCTCTCCAGCCGATAGTCTTGAAATTTGATTTTGTGAAATTTCAGTATTTTTCTAAATAAAATATAAATTTCCAGAATGGTATTATGCAATAACCACTCCATGCTCTGCATGTTAACTCACACAGTTTGTGCTGATAATTTTGAACAGGGTTTGACTACCCCTGCACTATAGAAATAATATAAAATGGCCTGACGATGAGAGACCTTTGTGCAATCCAGCCCATCATCAGTGAATTACTGTGAAGCAATTACTGTGAAGCACTCCAGTCCACACTGGCCAAGACGTTGGATAGCCCTGGTCTATTGGATTGATTCAAGTTATTTTGAGCATACAATTAATGCCAATTCCCTTTTTATTGCTGTTGACTAGAATCTTTGTGATATCTCCAAACACAAACTATGTATCTAACTTAGTACATTTGCAACTTCAGGTTCAAGTCTCTATGCTGTTTGAAGGCCAGTCAGCTGTTGAAGTCAATCCAAAAACCAGCCCAGATGACTTAAAGGCTTTTGCATCCATGAGCTTGTATATGAAACTAAAGAAAGACCATCCAGCACAGACTGAATCTCCAGATCGATTTGTTCTCTACCTTGGAAGCAAAAATGTAGGAGAATAATCCATTTAACTTTATTCTAAGAAAAAAACATGGTTGAAAACAAATCTGGTTTTATATGTGGTAATTTCTTCATAACACTGCTCCATCTCCAACCATGAGGGATTTTCAGTTATATTTTACCCACACTGAGCATTGATTTAGTGACATACAGTGAATTAGTGATTCAGTGACATCCCATCTTTACAGTTTCTCACTCTCTCCAATAAATTACTCTCTCTAAATGGCAAATTATGCCACCTGGTGCAGTGAGATACTGAGACTCATTGCTGTAAAACTACAATTGTGATCAGCCTTCATCTGGTATTGAACTGTTCTAAAGCAGTTACTGCTCTCTACCTGGCTTTTAAGGGTCACATTTAATCAGTGTTGTAGTGCTGACAATGTAGATTAAGATTTCAAGCCTTACAGTTTAGCGGTTTTAGAGATAAGAGTGATCCTTTGCTTATGGCATGTGGATCTTCAGATGGGAAGTGCTATCTCTCTCTCTTTTCTGTGCAATACCAAGAAAGGCCTTAACATTAATTATCAAAAAGTATTGTGAAGTCTGTATTGTAAATAATACCTATTACAAGGAAGGAAAAAATAGATCCCCCTCTTGTACATCATGTACAAGACAGGGTAAGCTGCTAGTCAAGAAGGGTGAACTTGGCGGTTTTCCTTTCAACTATTTTCCTAAGGAATTTGTATGAGCAGCAAAATTAAAGAATTCATCATTAAAGAACTGATTCAAATCCCTTTGAAATCATCAGGAATCTTTACATTGACTTCAGTGGGGTTTGGATGGATTAGGCCTTCAGAGAAGATACACTTGACACATGATGCCTATTGCAAAGGACAGTCTCTTGTCATCACTCAGCATTTGGTACTTCCTTAGAAACTTTTAAGCTAACAATTGTTTCGTCTAAAATATGAGATCCTTCTTGTAGAACAGTTTTGTTGTACCGTGTACTATGGTACTGATGCATTATAACTAGCAGGCTGAACTTGGTTTATTAGATTTAGGTATGATTTGTACACAAATATTTAATTTGTCTTAAACTGGCTGTCACATATAAGCTTTTTGCATTTGGTTTGTTTCAATAATGTACCATTGACATTCCCTGATGATTATTTATTGATATTTCAGACAAAAAATTACATGGGTCTTGCTATTAAGAATGACAACCTTGTGTACATTTATAATCTGGGAGGCAGAGATGTGGAGATACCACTGGACTCCAAGCCAGTCAGCACTTGGCCTGCCTACTTCAGTATTGTCAAAATAGAGAGGTAAAGTACTACTACTACACTCCTTATAACAGTCCCTTGATTTGAGAATTTCAGAAGAGAACAAGAAAATCTCTATATTAGTTGCTAACTATTCAACATTGTATTGTGGTGTGGTTAGAAACATAGGGTGAAAACAGACATGATGCTAACGACCCTTTAACCACCCTTGGTGGTTATTTATGCATATTGCAGGGCTGTATTGGTGCCCTATGCAGCCTGAAACATGCATAAATGACTACCAAGGGTGGTTAAAGGGTGGTTAGTGTCATGTCTGTTTTCACCCATAGGGTATTTTTAGACGTGACAGGGCCACTATTGGCCCTGTCACGGAATCACCTATTGATCCCCCGCCGGGATCAAAACGCCATGGCCAACAGACATGCCAGCTGATCCCAGCAGGGAATCGGAGGAGGGGGCGGGGCTGCACGGGTCAACGTCCGGCCGCACAGCCCCACCCCCACCCCCACGCTCCCTAGGCCATCCGCCCTCTGAAAGATGGGCGGGCGCCACGGCCAATGTGGCTGCAGTGTCCCCCCGCCCCCGGGGCATTGACTACGGCCCGGAATCAGCGGTGGGCATGACTGCTGATTCCGAACAGTGGTAAGGGGACAGACGTTACGATCCCACGCTCAACCACGGTGAATTCCCCGTGGTTGAGCATGGGAACGTCATGTCTGTTGGCCCGAACGTGAGCTTCCCGCCGGGTGTTCACCCCCGTGAATCATGGGCGGGAATCTCTTTGACCACGCAAACGGTGATGGTCCAGGCAGAACCGCCGTTTGCGTGGTCAAAGAGATTCCTGCCCGTGATTCACGGGGGTGAACATCTGGCGGGAATCTCTTGTCAGGCCAACAGACTTTACGGTCCCTTGTTCACCATGTGGGCATTCACCGTGGTTGAGCGTGGGATCGTAACGTCTGAAAATACCCATAGTCAACAATGTCTTTTCAACAAATAGACAAGATGACCTTCCTTCATAAACATGGCCCTTTTCACATGAGACGTCCCCCTTCCCACGTGGGCATCCTGGTGGGGATCAGTGGGGTGTGTGCACGCTCCCGCACTGATCACCCACACATGGAGGCAGTGGAGAAAATGTCTGTGCATGGAGATTTGTGGATGTGGATGGAAATGGGTGTGCTTCCGTGTGATGGGCCGCACACCCACTGCGGCTTACACACACCCCAACCCCGCACCGCCAGCCCATTTGAAAAGGGCCCATGTTCAGAATTTCACTGTGACTGTTCATAATCAACAGAGTGGGAATATTTTGACAAAGTAATGAGTTCAGAACAGTTTCTTTCAGTTCTTCCCTCTTTTGTCTTTCTTCATTTTGGTCTTGAAAATATCAGACGTCTGACATTTTTCTGGTGGTGGGGGTGGAACCTACATTTAAAAATACTTATTTGTCACACTTTTTGTGTGTGTGCCTATTTCTTATACATAGAGCACAATCCACCAGCAGATAATACATGCAGGTAGTGTGCACACAGGTTACATTGAACCAATGCACACTTTCCTGAAAGTGTCTCTGTTTTCTGCTGGGGATTGTGCTTCTCATCGGCTGTTTTTTAAAACAAGCATGGCAGGGGGTGGAGTCCGTGTTCATGGAGTGGAACAGCCATGGAGTGCCCACTCAGGTGGAATGCATGGGGAGGGGTTATAACGGGCAGCTCCCTGGGTGATTACTGTAGCAGCTGCCACACACTCCCCCTGCTACAGACCATGGGGGAAGCGGGCAGTGCTGGCCTTTGAAATCAACATGTTCCAGTCGAGCACTAGGGATCCCGGGATCCCCACACTCGTGGTTGGCTGCCCCCACACAGCAACACTCTGGCTTTTTCGAAAGTGTTCTGTGAGTGGTCAAGGGTGGGTGCTGTGTGGGTCACGGGAGCGCACACCCACCCACACTACCTTCACATGGGTGTTTGGTTGATGGGTGGACATGGGTGGTTGTGTCTCATTTAAAAATGCCATCGTTGAGCATTTGGGGAAGAGGATTTGGTGGGTGGGTGAGACAATGCTGGAGTTTTAAGGGATCTTAAATGTATTTGACTGTATTTTATATTTTGTTACGTTGTAAGCTACCCTGAGTCTTTGGGGAAGGGCAGACTAAAAATATAAATAAATAAATGACCATGCAGTTCTCTTCTCCCTGACTCTCCTTCAACAGGATTGGAAAGCATGGAAAAGTGTTCCTAACGGTGCCTAGCCCCAGCAGCACAGCTGAAGAAAAATTCATCAAAAAAGGGGAGGTACCTGGGGATGATTCTCTCTTAGATCTGGAGCCTGAAAACACTGTCTTCTATGTTGGTGGGGTGCCTTCAGATTTCAAGGTAGAACAGATAACTTTATTGTGCATGTGGTGTAATGGAGCCCACTGGGGTTCACCCCAGCCTCCTGGCACCCCATTACCCACTTATTATCTGGTCTCGTCCCGCTGCCACCACCCAGAGTATTTACTTAAATTTCCAGTCTCATCCCTCTGGGGAGAATAAGACCTCTTCTGCTGCTTTAAACAGTCAGGCTCGCAAGCCAGTATAAAACAGTTCCCAATTTCTGCTGCCTGAGCGTACAGAGGCATATTTGCTAACACACACACACACACACACACACACACACACAGATCTTTTAGATCAAGAAAAGGGAATATTACTTTAATGGTATTTTAAACCCAGCATCACAGGTTAACTAACCATGTGAGGTACTTTGAATCCTTGAGCAAAAGAAATTGATCAGAACAGTTTAGGCACAGTGGCCTTTTTAGTAGCATCTGGCCTAAACTGGTCCCTTGGATGTAACATTCAATTACTCACAACTCAAGGTGCGCCTTTGCCTTGCAGCAAAGGGGTTCAGTCCTTAGGTTCGGTTTAGTCCAAACAGGCCAGGAGCCATTCCCTTAGCTCCATAGCACAAGGTCAGTGTCCAGAGAAAACAGAAGACAAGAAGGAAGACTTCCCCTGAGGGGTGTGTCTTTCTTTTTAAAAGCCCACTACCCCTCATTCGTGATTTGTCCTTGGGGTTTACCTGGCTTTACCTAGTCCAATCAGGGGATGACCCCTCCAGCCATGCTGGCTGTAGATCCCTTCCCCTGGTATTGCAAAATTCTGCCATGCGGCCGGTTGCAAAATCAGGCCTAGTCAACCTGGGAGCCAGAGTGTCAGTGAAGGTCACATGGAAAGGGCAGGGATGCTCCTGGCAGCTCCTGCCACAGTGCATGCACTCAAAGTTGAATAAAGTAAACCCATGTTTACTGTCTCTTCATTTATGAGCCTGCCTTTGATGGAAATTGGGATTCCAAAAGTGACTATAAGTTACAAATAAACTTATGTTTCTGTGACAAAGACCCTGCATCCTTCAGCAACATCCACAGACAGAGTTCTCATCTAGTATGGCATAGCTTACTTACTTCAATACACAGCAGATAAGATTTTTTTAAACAAATTCTAGGACCACACAATTTCTGGCACATACAATACATTAAAGATAACTTGTTATAGATGGACAGCTATTAAACCCATTGAATAACATATGTGTTCTACCATGATGAGATGGTGAGTACTGAATAAAAATGGGTTTGCACAGATCCAACAAATAATTTGATGCTCTCATAACTTGATCTTAAAATCAGGAGCATATGGACAGCTGCATCATGAGAGAACAAGTTTTAAGACACTGAAAATTGTTCTTCATTTACTGTGTTCACCAATAAGTATTTTCATTCAACTGTGGTTGTATACCAGACCATAGTGGCATTAAGATATCATGATCACCTAAGTCACCAAAATTCCTATCACAATGAGCATTAGCCAGCATGTCTGTTAGCTGCCTGAATAATCATGAATCAGGTTCTCGGGGCATTTTATTACTCTGTTGAGGTACTTCTCTGATACACAGTTTTACATACCTTGATGAATGTTTATTAATAAAAACATATTAAACCAAACTGTGCAAGGTTCTGGTAATTAAATACAAACTCGTCTAACAGCTTCTCTGTGTGTCCAATCTGGAACAGAAGTTACTTCCTTTTATTTATTTGCAGCTTGATCTGCAAAGTGTTAAGGACTGTAATGCACTGGCAGCACTCTGATGAGGCTTCATTCCTAAATGTCCTTGCACCCACAGTGCCTCCTCACAGCCTGATTCAGCAAAGTAATTAAGCATATGCTTATCTTTCAGCACGTGAGAAGTCTCCTCAACTTCAAATGATCTGTCAAGTGCTTATTGTTCAATATGTGCATAAGCACTTTGTTGGATTTGGTTTGGTGGGCATAGCATCTTGAAAGACCAAGCCCTATACCCTGAGGCATTTTCTTTGCAAGCTGGAATTTATCCCAGCTGAGTATTGTAGCTCCAAATATATGGTTTGGAAAGATTCATAGCCTTATTAATTAAGCCTGTGGATTTCTTTTCCCCTCAGAATGGAAGACTCCATTATTTCATTTGTTACATTTAGTACCTTTTTCCTGGAACTAAATATTTCTCTCTTATGCATTTTATTGCCGGTTTCATTCTCAAAAACATTTCCCTGAACATCATAAAAGAAAAAAAGAGAAAAAACCCAAACAGATGAGCAAAACAGAAATCATTTTCCCAAACAAAGCAGAAAAATGCTATTGTATAGCTAGGAGTTCTGATTTTGTGTTGCTGCAGCAGATAATCATCATATTTTATAGATCCTCATATCTTTTCATCAGCCCATTAGCAGAAAAATAAAAGGAGTGAGAAGCCAGGGGAAAGTTATTGGCAATGGCATGTATTTGAAGTAGATTATGCACTGATTAAAACATTTGCTGCCATTGTGCCTAGTCTGCAGTGGAAGGGCAATGCATTAACTCTGTCAATTTTATTCTTTCATATTGTTTTTCAATCAATTTATTTTTCCTTTCACTAGCAAGCCAATTTGGATTCAATTTGCAATGACCCCTTAAACTTACATTGTTTATGATAGTGAACATTAGTTATCCACAGGCATAGACATGTTTTGTAATTCCCAGTCAGTCTACTGGATTTCAGGTACTTCTTTTCCCCTTGTGGTTGAAGGGACATTTGTGTTAGCAAAGAGATGTCAGGGTTTTTTTAGACAAAGGGTGTTAACAGACATAATGCAGGCCTGGTTCGGCCACTCTCGCCCACCTGGGACAGTGCCAACCGCACACATTTGTTCTGGGCCTGCCAGATGTGGGCCTGGTTCAAACCCCAGTGGGGTTGGCAGCCAAGCTGAAAGCATGGGCCTGGAATGAACCAGGCTCACATTCGGGCCCCAGGAGCCACCTACAAGGGCCAGAGCAGGCCAAACCAGGCAGCCATGTCCGTTTGCACACATGCCCAGCTCAGCATGGGGGGGGGGGGGTGTTGTGCTGATGACTGCAGTGCAGGGGTGTGGCGAGGTGGCTGCACAACACTCCCCTCACCCCTCTGTGGCCAGTCCGGCCGCGGGGATTTGTGTTCCCACCACCGGAGCTGCCCCAGCGGGGTTAGCCCTCTCCACCCATGGGCAGGATGACTGCAGCACCATCACTTGTGTTAGCACCCAAAATGAACACAAGTCCTTCAGGAAATTTGCATTCAGATAGAAAAAAACATTTTATTCTTTGGATAATGTGTAGAAATTGACCAAGAAAGACCAATTATTCAGATGATTATTCAGAAAATCATTATTATGATGCACAGCAACACACAACACTTTCTCCTGTTACCTTTTTAAAAAGATCATGGAAGTTGTCATTTAAAGTAACTCACTCACTAAAAGAGAGCATCTCTTTACCACGACTCATTACCCCGCCTCACATCACAGCATAAATGCTTGTGTAGCACTGTGCACAGCACAGATTGTCCCAAGGCTGGGACACATCCCCTACCAGATCGGGCTCACTAGCATTAAGAACTTGACAAGCACAAGTGAACTTGGCTTCTCTGGCTAAAGCAGGCATGCTGGCTTTCATCCTCCAATTTCCTTTGTTTCCTTTTCTCTGCAGCTCCCTCCCATCTTGAATCTGCCTGGTTTTGTTGGCTGCTTAGAGCTGGCCACATTGAATGACGATGTAATCAGTTTATACAATTTCAAGAACATCTACAATATGAACACCACCACATCGCCACCTTGTGCCAGGTAGGGAAAAGTTCATCTGTCTCCCTGGATGTAGTGCTTTTGAATAGAGTGTTTTATAGCCTCTAGTGTTGCAGAAAACAATGGCTGAAAGCCCATGTATTCTTGTTACTTCACTCTCTCCATTTAAAAAAAAGCACAATAGTATTAAGTTGACCTTTCCTGAATGAAATACCTTGCTACTTTAAATGATTACTCACATAGACTGGCTTGATCAGTTCTATTATACTGTTTTCCTTCTCTTTTTTTATATGCACGCTTCATAAATTACCAAAATGGCTTATTCTTTCCTCTAACACAGAATCGGTTTGTGCCATACATCCTTGAACTGCTCAGTAGAAATTCTCCTTATAAAGGCTGCTTTTGAAGCTGTTTGCAAAGAGAATGGAAAATAATTCCCCTGAGAGCATGAATAAATGGGAGAAGTTCATATACCATGAACATGTGTAGGAGGATTTTTCATGTGAAGGACAGGAAGAGCAGCTTTCATGCTGCTTTTTGGAGTATATCTATTAGAGGGGAACGGAAGAAGCTCTCCGCTACTGCTGGAAGAAATAAACACAGGAGTTAGTGACTCTCTCTGGGTGTC
This sequence comes from Sphenodon punctatus, assembly GCA_003113815.1. NCBI lineage: Eukaryota > Metazoa > Chordata > Lepidosauria > Sphenodontia > Sphenodontidae > Sphenodon > Sphenodon punctatus. The sequence continues at coordinate 3,905,363 of QEPC01009342.1, read as the reverse complement.
AACAGACAAGACAGTAGCCCACAATAGCCCACACATTAGATGGCTGGCCACCTGTCTATTAGGCGACCACCAGATGTTCACCCGCTGCCCCCATGGCATCATCCCAACAAACGTGAAGTCCACCATGCAGGCAAATGTTGGGTAAAGTGGGCCAATGCACGCCTACGTGGCCGCCTCCCATCTGTGAGCCTCTGCATGCGTCTAGGTCTGCGAGGACCAGAGAGTCCCTGGCAGAGCACTTAGAGCAGTCCAGGGAACGAGTACTCCCTCCACTCCCACTCTCACTCTCACAGGTGCTGTGCCGGTTTACTTTCACTTTTTGGAGTGCTCCAAAAAAGTGCTCAAAAAGCTAAAATAAACAAGAACACGGACAAAGACCACAGAAGGGGTGGCTTCCTATACCGAGAGGTCACTGTGGCTGTGCATCAGGAAAGGGGGCCAGAGCATGGCAGCTGCCCATCTGTGCTGTTTGTCACGTGGAACCTGCAAGTGGCAGCTGCACACAGGCTCCACAGAGCGACTCCAGCGGACTAATCCCTTGTCTGTTAAACACTAGGGCTGAGACAAGATCTCACAAAAGTGAGAGATCGCATCAAAATCCTTGTCCTAGGATGAACCAAGCACTGGGATATCTTCGTTGAATTCTTGGCAAAGGGAAAAAAATTGCTGCACACAATTTGCTGCCCTTAACCAAAATGGTGATGATTGGTTAAGGGAAGCGTCCATTTTGCACATGTACAAAGGCCACTTGTGCATGCACAATGAAGTTTTAAAAAAAGATTTCTCACTGAGAACTCACATAGCAATATTTCTCAAGATAGCGAGAAATGCTTGCAAGGACCAATTAACCTGCTCGTTTCACCCCCAATTAACACCCATTGAATGCAGCAGTTAAAAAGATAGAAAAAATAACCACTCACACTATATTAAAGGGTCACAGTTAACCACTCACAGTATTTATTTATTTAATCACATTTTTATGCTGCCCCTTCCTGGCCTATGCATCTCAGGGCGGCTAACATTATAAAAAACAAATAACATCATAAAAATATAAAACATTAAAATAGCCTAAACAAGAAAAACCCCAACCCTAACGCAACCCCGCCCCCCTTCACACACACACACATCACCCTCAGCAAAGGCCCGGTGGAACAGCTAGGTCTTACACTGTCTAAGGAAAGAGGAGAGGTCTAAGGCCAGGTGGACCTCCAGTGGGAGGGAGTTCCACAGCCGCAGAGCGGCCACCAAGAACGCCCTCCACATGGTCGACACCCGGGAAACCTGGGGGACCTCAAGGAGGGTGCCCCCAGCCAAATGGACAATGGTTGGAATGACGGTGGCGCCAGACTCATGCTGAAGCTGACCGATTGCCACATAAAGCTAGTTTAAGAGCTTATGCTGTTGCGGTACGGGCAGCAAAGAAGAGGTTTTTTGCTGCCCTCATCGCATCTGTAACATCATGTCCAGCTGAGCTTTTCCGGGTGGTGCAGAGGCTGGTCAGTCTGGCCTCTCTCTGCCTGGAACTGGAATTTTCCAGTGCCCGCTGTGACATGTTTGCTGATTTTTTTGCGGATAAAATCACCCAGATTCACCACGATCTTGATGCTGCATTTATGACAGTGGATGTATCAGAGGTACAGGAAGCCCCGCATGTCTGTTGTTGTGGGGTCAGTTTCAGTGGGTGTTGTCTGCTGATGCGGCAGATGTCCTTGGGACTGTTCGGGCCACCTGTTGTGAGCTAGATCCGTGCCCGTCCTGGCTGGTGAAGGCCATCTGGGAGACATTAGGGCCGTTGCTGGCGGGGATGGTCAACACCTCACTTATGGAGGGCAGGGTGCCAAGCTGTCTCAAAGAGGCAGTGGTGCAGCCTCCACGCAAAAAGCCATCTCTGGACATTGACTCCCTAGCCAACTATCAGCCTGTCTCTAACCTTCCCTTTTTAGGGAAGGTCATTGAGCGGGTGGTGGCCCAGCAGTTACAGGGGCATCTGGACTGGGTCGGATTTCTAGATCCCTCACAGTCTGGTTTTTGCCCCTGGGTTGGCATGGAGACTGTACTTGTGGCTTTGGTCAATGACCTTCACCATGAATTGGATCAAGGCAGAGCCTCAATTTTGATCTTATTGGATCTATCAGCGACGTTTGATACCGTTGATCACGAGATGTTGGTGGCAAGGCTGCGGGATCGGGCTGGGGTGAGTGGAATTGTTCTTGAATGGTTCCGCTCATTCCTGGCAAGGAGAACTCAGCAGGTAGTTCTTGGGGAATGTACATCATCTCCCCAGAATCTCATGTGTGGATTCCCGCAGGGGTCTATTCTGTCCCCTCTCCTGTTCAACTTGTATATGCAACCTTTGGGTGAGGTCATGAGAGGGTTCAGCGTATCATGTCATCAGTACACCGATGATACACAACTTTACCTCTCGTTTTCTGGAAACCCAGGCCCGGCAGTCTTGGTGCTTATCCAATGCTTGGAAGTTGTGGGGGAAGCTGTGGAAAGCTGTGGAAGACAAGCCGTCTGAGACTGAATCCTGACAAGACAGAGGTGATGTTGGTGGGTAGGGCTGAGGGGGTGGTGGCTCCCATCATTGGCGGGGTCTCCCCCCTCTGGCTGCTCAGGTTCGTAGTCTGGGGGTGCTCCTCGACCCGCAGCTCTGCCTGGATTGTCAGGTGGAGGCTGTGGCAAGAAGAGCATTTTGCCAAATGCACCTGGTACGATGGCTGCAGCTGTATGTCTCAGGCTTGGACCTGGCCACCATCATCCATGCTTTCGTTACCTCTTGACTGGACTACTGCAATGCGCTCTACGTGGGACTACCCTTGACAACGGTCCGGAGGTTGCAGCTGGTGCAGAATATGGCAGCCCGCCTCCTAACAGGGCCGGGCTGCCGCAAGCACATTAAACCGGTGCTCCAGACTCTGCACTGGCTACCTATTGTCCTCTGGGCCCAATTCAAGGTGTTGGTTAGGACTTATAAAGCCCTAAATGGCTTGGTTCCTGTTTACCTGTGAGACCACCTCACGCCTCGGGTCATTTCACGGCCCTTGAAGTCAGCTGGGGACGCCCGACTCAAAGTCACCAGGGTATGTCGGGTGGTGACGGCAGAGAGGGCGCTCCCGGTGGCCGCACCTCAGCTGTGGAATTCCCTCATTTTGGAGGCCCATCAGTCCCCTGGCTTTTTCCACAACCATCACCTCCTTCTTGACGGGATTCAATTTCAGGTGGCTCACCCTCATCCAGTCCGCCACAGCTGACAAACACCGAGACTGCCAGGCCTGAGACTGATGAAAAAGAGAGGTACAGTTGGGTGTCATCAGCATATTGATGACACCTTACACCAAACCCTCTGACGATCTCCCCCAAAGGCTGCATATACACGTTGAACAAGAGAGGGGATAAGATGGAATCTTGCAGGACTCCACATGTGAGGACCCAGAGAGAAGATAAACAATCACCCAGCACCACATATTGAGTTCTGGAGGCAGCACCATTCAAGGACAGTCCCACCCACTTCGGCTCGGTCCCGCAACTGAGTCACCAACAACTCATGATCAATGTTATCAAATGCAGTCGAGAGATCTAATAGGATCAACAGGGTTTAATGACCCTGGTCCAGCTCTCAGGAGAGGTTATCAACCAAGGCCACAAGCGCAGTCTCAGTGCCATAAACCGGACAAAAGCCAGATTGCCAGTGATCTAGAAAACTGATTTGATCCAGATGCTCCTGAAACTGACGAGCCACCACCCTCTCAATAACCTTCCCTAAAAAGGGACGGTTAGAGACTGGCCAATAGCTGGCCAGGACATCAATGTCCAATGATGTTTTTTTGAGCAGAGGCCACACCACCGCCTCTTTAAGGCAGTCCGGCACTCTGCCCTCTCTAAGGAAGTTGTTGACTATCCCGGCCAGCAACAGCCCCTACGTCGCCTGGCTGGCCTTGACCAGCCAGGACAGGCATGGGTCCAGTTCACAATAAGTGGCTCTGACACTCAGCCCCCAGAACATCCTCCACATCAGAGGGCGACACGCACTGAAGTTGATCCCATAAAATAGGACAAGATGGGGCTTCAACTGCCTCTGGTTCATCCACTGTTAAAAGTGCAGTGTCGAAACCATGGTGGATTTGAGCGATTTTATCTGCGAAAAAGTTCACAAATAAGTCACAGTGAGCATTTTATAACTCTAAATCCAGGCGGAGGGAGGCCGGATTGACCAGCCCCCTCACCACCTGAAAAAGCTCAGCTGGACAGGACTTAGTGGACGCATTTTCTTTGCTGCCTGTACCGCCATGGCATAGGTATGTAACCAGACTCTCTGTCGCAATCGGTCAACTTCAGTACGAGAACAATGCCACTGTAGCTCTAGCTGCCACCCTTCTCACTTCATCTGCCGCAGATGCTCCATATACCACGGGGACCTGCGTTATTGGCGATTCGGGAGTGGATGCCTAGGAGCCATATGGTCAATGGCCTCCAACAGCACAGAGTTCCAAAAGGCCACAAGGTCACTGAGTTAACAGCCATCAGCATCAGAGGGAACATCCCCCAGGGCATTCTGGAACCTCTCTGGTTCCATAAGTCTCCGGAGGCAAACCAACCAAACTGGCTCTGCACCCCTCCAGGAACTGACGTGCACCAGGATACCAGCCTGGAGTAGATAATGATCCATCCATGACAAGGGCACCACTGAAACCTCCCCCATTAACAGATCCCCCGCCTCAAGGGCCTGTGCAAAATATCTTGTCCAGGGTATGTCCCCCAACATGTGAGGGGCCAGCAGCTATCTGAGACAGGCCTATGGTTGCCATGGCGGCCATGAACTCACACTCTGCCCCTCCAAAACTGCCGTCGGCATAGATTTTGAAGTACCTGTACAGCAGCTTCCCTGATCGCTCTGACTGAACTGGTGTTGGAGGTGGTCTGGTGGTCCTGGGGGATCGCAAGACCACCTCCAACACCAGTTCAGTCAGTGCAATCAGGGAAGCTGCTGTACAGGTAGGTGCACGGTATATCAGCAGCAACCCCACCCTGTCTCTGGCCAAATCCATCACCAGATGGAGGCCCTCAATTCCCATGATAGATTGCACAGGAAATATCAGACCATGAAGATAATGGCTACACCGCCCGCCTCCACCCCCACCCCCATCCCTCCAGCCACGGCTGATGCTGGACAGAGTATTCAGCTGGAACAAGGTCAGTCAATATAGGCCCCGACTCAAATGTCCAGCCAGTTCTCCATAATACAAGCAAAGTCGGCTGCCTGATCCAGGATCAACTCCCAGACTGTAATTGAATTTTTAGCAACCAACTTCACATTAACCAGCATAAGCCGAGGCTATGGGCCCTCTGATTAATGATCACCACACCGTCTGTCCAGGGGCCATTGAGGTATTAAACATCTGTTCCGTCTCACAGATCTAACATGCCTCCCGGAAGGATCATATGTCCGGCTGGACTTTTTCTTCCACCGTTGTCACAAGGGGTAGCTCAGTTTCCATTCTACTTCCCTCTCTGAAATGTCTAAAGCAGTCCACCATTTGCAACTTCTGGATTAAGGTGATTGCTTTGAAATGAGATCTCAGTGTAGCTTAGTGAAACTGACAGGGGAGGATTCTTCCCAATTAAATTACATTAAATAAATAGCATTGAGAAGAACCATATCCAAAGTTCTGTCCTATTTAAATATTTATCTTGATTATCAGTGTCCTGATTGAGTGGCACCAACTGGACATGACTTGCATAACTGACAACGCCTCAGGACCCAATACAGTTCTACTTAAAGATGATAGAAGATTTCCCTTGCACTTCTATAGGTACTGGTTGAGCTTGCTTTAAAAAATATCTCCCTCTAGACTATAACCCAAAAGGATTGTGATTCTAATACTTCCACAAGTTGGAGCCTGAGAGTGTTCCAATTCCCAGCACTTGAGCATAGCACAAAAAGAAAATGCTTGATTATATGACAATAGAAGTTGATAGATAAACCAGGAATCACTTGTCAGGGAAGATTCTTTGAAAATGATGGCCGTGGGCCATAAACCCCTTACCCCAGAGTAAGAAAGTAAGTAAATCATTTTATTGTTTTAAGCTCATAGCCATAACAATAATACAAACTGTAGTAAAGCAAGACCGTAACAATAATACAAATTATTATAATAGGGCCACATAACTGGTCATAAAATCCACAAAATAAAACCAAACATTTATCCAGCATCATTCATTAGACAATTTCTTTCCCAGCTAGCTTTGCTACCTGCTTCTATAATTTAATGGTAGCCCTAGCAAACCGGGCTGCCGCCCTCGTTGAGTCTTCCCTTTTATCTCCCAAAAGGGAGATCAGTAGTCTGTAGTTTGACCAAACTGGATCTAACTTTAGGGTGTCAAAGACTTTAGCTCTCAAGAAGGCATACATTGGGCAGTATAGGACATAATGAATCGCACTGTCTCTCTACAAAAGGGGTGCCCCCGTTCCTACCCACAAGGACCTCGGATAACACCTTACCCCAGAGTGGTCCCACTGAAAGCCTGAAAAGAAATACTTCTTCAAAGGATGATTCCAAGATATCATCTTAAAATACAGAGGAGTGATCCAAGAAAGCACTGATGATTAATTTTTTATTTCTATTTTTCATGCTAGGAATAATCTGGCTTTTACTCAGAGCCGGGCTGTGAGCTATTTCTTTGATGGCTCTGGTTATGCTTTGGTGAAGAACATTGAGAGAAGAGGAAGGTTCAGCCAGGTGACTCGTTTTGACATAGAAGTTCGAACACCAACAGACAATGGACTTATCCTTCTGATGGTTAATGGAGTGAGTAGAGTACAAAATCCTGTCTTCACCCTGTCCATTCAAAATTTCTCTTGTGCCTGCTATGCATATTAACTGGGATAGGCCAAATGTTAATTACTTCAATTTCATTTCAGAAGAGTTCGTCTAATGTGTACGTGTAAGGAACTGCAAGTATGGAATACAAAGCCCTAGAACTCTGATATTTTCTTAATGGACCTGATTTTGTTTTCACACTGATGTAAATATTCAGTAGTGCTACACCAGTATAAAACCTTAATAAATAAAAGAGGGGCTAATAAAGCCCATATTTCCACTAACGTTTTAACGTAGATGTTCTATCAGTGCTTCCAGAAGTTACTAGGTGGTAACTGACATACAGTTCTATAAACTAAGAGTGTTTGTATATGAGACACTAGCCCACACCAGGTGGGTGTTCTGCCCATGTCCGTTGCCTGTTTATTATGTGGCTGTAAGATGCATACTCCCATGTGTCACGTGGTCTCCACTCACGGTATAGTCCTGGGGTATCACGGGCCCACCGTGCGGGCTAATCCGGGCCAGTGTTCGCCCACATGTTTGAACATCCATCTATTAGGATGTGCATGGTCTATACATGGGCAAAGCACCTAGAGTGATCCCAGAGGTCAGAGCAGCAAGCACGCTTGCTAATTTTGCTCTCCCTCGAGCGTCTACTGTTTAATTTCACTTTGGAGCACTCAAAAATGGTGCTCCAAAAAGCAGGAAGGAAAAACAGGAAGCAAACAGCAGGGGAAGCTCCCTAGACACAGAATTTCCCATGACTGTGAGTCGTGAGGGAGGGGGGTGGGCAGAGCATGGTGCCTGCCCATCTATTGCATTTGCTACCCAAACCCCCCTGAGTAGGAGTTACCCAACCAAGCACAGGACTTCTGTGGGGTATTGTCTGGTTTATAAACACCCTAAGTTTCTTGTAGGTTTAGTACTAAACTTAAAAACACGTTAGTTGCTATTATAACCTGAGATTGCAGATGAACCCCAGCCAAAATGTAGAATCTATTCATCCCCACATTTTCAGAAGTTTGTGAGTGACTCCTTTCTCCATAATGGCCTGACTAGAAAGTACAGATCCAACTGTCCTCCTCACACCCTAGAATTTTTTTCTAACATTAATCAAACTGAATTCTTCAAGTACCTACATCTCACCCTCTCAAGCACAGTGTGAATTACAATAGTTCAGTAAAGCAGCAGAAGGTACTGTGTGTATATATAGTATTGCCAGTACACAGCCTTTCAAAGTAAAGGTAATATGTAATTAAATTCACTACCATTAAAGGTGGTACCTGCTTCTATACTATGTATAGAAGAACTAAGGGAAAGTGTGGTATTTGTTAGAAAAGCATAGAATTTTTATTATTATAAATACTGGACTATATTCCCTTGGTGTTGTAGTCCTTCTGGGCTTCCACACAGTTGATAAAATCATAAACATTAGGACTGACACAAGGATGACTTTTCATATTGTGAAGACAATTCTCACATTCGTTCCAACGAATGAATATCCGAATTCGTTGTCACCACTGCGAGATTTGTGACTTCATTTATTCAGTACTTGTGTTCATTTATTTGGCTGTTTCAGTACTTCAGTATGCAGTACTTTGGTGGTCTCCCAATACAAACCACAATGCAATCTATAAACCACTTATTCCAGAGTGGACTGGAGGGTAAGCTGCCCATGGAGACAGAGTAGCCTGGGGCCCCAATTTCTTGGTGGCTCTTGGGAGGAGTGAAAAGCACATTCAGTGCTTTTAGACACACAGCAGCCCTGCCTCTGCTCTGCCACACCCCCAGGTAGCCCATCTGTCTAAAGATGGGCTGCCAGATGTGCAGGTGGAGCAGGCTGTCCCTGCTCCAGGGCTCCGGAACATCTCAGAGCACCATCAGAAGAGCGGGGGCACTGGCCCAAGGCCGAGCTGCTGTCTGTCTGCTTGGCAAATGGCCGCTGCAGCTCTGTTTTTGGCTGAAAGTTGTCCTGGGCGACACCATAGAGTTGTGAGCGGCAGCCTAGAGCATCGAGCAATCTGCCCGCAACTCTATGGTGGTGGGGGGATGCCGTGCAGATAGACCGTAGGCCACGACAGCCACCGGGTCTGTTTAAACCTGACCCAGGTGGGGCTGCAAGTCGGTAAACATGAAGGTGCAACCCTGGAGCAGGTCCGAGGTGGCCAGCCCCATGTCCATCTGAAAACACCCATTGAGGCATATGCTTCAGTGGGACTATCCCAGAACAAGTCATTTCTGGATCACAGCCAAAATGAACAAAATATTGAATATCACAATTGTGAAATACTGAAGTAACCAATTAAACAAACACAAAGCAACCAAAACAAATATTTGGAACTACAAATGAAGCAACAAGCAAATACTACTTTGTATCTGATTCATTTAAATGGAAACAAATATAAATTCAACAAATTCCGTGTGACTTTTTCAGCCCTAAAAGTGTTTGGAACCCTGAAAAACTTGATTTCCTAAATCCTATTTCCCTCTGCAGCTTCTCACCTTAATGAATGTACCTCTGTCTCTCCTTATGTTCCCTTCCCCCTTGTCTCCCCTAGATTGTAAGCCCCTCGGGGCAGGGACCCAATTCTGATGATTGTTTAGTGCCAGGAACAATGGGTGTTTTTAGACAAACATTTCTCCTGGATGTTTGCTGTAACATCCGGAACTTTCTGTGTGTCTAAATCACTCATCCAGATCTTAAACATCCGGATCTTTGAACTTCTGCGTGAAACTTCTCCCAGAACTTTTGTGTCTAAAATGTTCTTCTGGTAAACTGCTTTGCTCCAAGCAGCTGTGGTTACTTGGTTTCCATAGCAGCCTGTCACGTTTACAGCTGCAGCTACTTTAGGCTGCCTGCCTCAGGGCAGTGTTTGTGTGAAGAATGCATCCAGGAACTGCCTCAGGGCAGTGTGTGTGTGAAAAATGAATCTGGAACTTACCTTTGGACTTGTAAACCCAGAAGACTGAAACATCTGAAACTTTAACATGTGTCTAAAAATGCCCATTGTTCGTGCTATATAAATACTTAAGAATAATAAATAATATGATAAGCAACTAATCATTCAGCCTGAAAACCAAATGCAGAATTACAAATAAGTAAAACCTAATGTGCTTCAAACAGTTCAGAGAAATGCTGCAGATCCAAACAGCTATTAGGTCCAAACAGTTAATAAACACAATTTGTCAAATAATTATGAACAACAAACACAATCAGGAAAACCAAAATTGATTGATTTTCAGTTAACAAACTCGGATTCGCTCAACCAGCTGAATTCATGTTACATGTCAGTTTTACAACAGCAGTGTGTATGCTCTCTTTTTAATGTTATTTTATATCATGCAGAATATGTTCTTCAGCCTGGAGATGCAGAATGGATACCTGTATCTGCACTATGACTTTGGCTTCAGTAATGGCTCAATGGTTTTAGACGATTCTATGAAGAAAACTCAGATTAATGATGCAAAATTTCATGAGGTACAAATTGCCATACAACTTTTTCACTTAGCTAGATAGATGTGATGAGAAGAACAGGGCAGGGTGATGGGCCACTATGGAGTGGGTGTGTGTGTGATTGTCCTGATTTCAGTTGCTACCAAATGTGTCATAGTTTGATGTGAAATAGTCAGGAACTCTGAGTGAAATAGAGTGTACTAATGTGTCAGAAAATTCAAAGTGAAACTGTATGTGGACAGGGAAGCACTTCACAGATATGTCTCTCTACAGCTTCAAATCTCTGTCACTATCTTCACTGGACAAATTTTAGCTGCTACTTGTCATCTTAGAATTTAAATTAGAGATTCTCATCTACAGACTGAACTAGGCAGGGTTTCAGTACAGGGTTTTTCAAATGAAGACTTAGGTTTAGGGATTTCAACAGCTCATGGACAACTTGCATCCATATGAGGTCTACTTCATGGGGTTCTACTTCAAAACATCATAGGTAGGGGTAATAAAGCTAAACAACACTTGAGTCTTGTCTCACTTATAACTGTGTAAATAAGGAACAACACTACTAGTGTCATTTAAGTTAAAGTGGTGTTTAACTTGTAAAGTTGGAAACAGAATTAGCCCTTTATGTTTTGACAGTTAAGATATGTGGCCAATTTTCTGCTGGTGTTATGGTTCAAACTACATGAAGGTCAATGGAGTTTTCCCCCACTTTCAGCAACATAGAATTTGGCTTCTGATTTTACAAGCAAATGGAAGGAGGATTCTGGATTTTTCCAGCCATGAGAAAATGTTACACTGAAATGATCTTACTTATCTTCATCAGCTCCCTACTGATTCACAGCCCACTTTTTGGAGTTAGAATGAATGTTATATTTCAGATAGATGATAGATGGTAATACAGACTCCCTTCCTTAAAAGCAGCGCCCATTTTGCAAACTCACCATGGCAATTTCTAATATATGGGGGAGGAAGGAGTTGGCTCATTGGCGGAATTTAAAATGTGCCTTTTTCCTCTCAGATTTCTGTTATATACCATAATTCCAAGAAGATGATCTTGGTCGTAGACAGACGACATATAAAGAGTGTGGAAAATGAAAGGATGGCAATGCCATTCACTGATATCTACATAGGAGGAGCACCTTCTGAGCTATTACAGTCCAGGTTGGTTTATAATAATCCATATTCAATCAGTATTCATTTTTTACTTGGTTCACTTATCCAATATGGTTGCAGCTATGCTGCTAGCTCAAACTGGACATGACTCTGGGTGTTTTCAGGCATGACAGGGGCCCTCTTTGCTCCACTTTACCCCGCTTTAACCCACGGGCCACCATCATGGTAGCTCCTGGGCGCCAGATGTTGGTATGGGATAGATCCCAGGCACGTTGCTGGCTAGTGCAGGCTGTGACTCAGGAAAGTCTTCAAGTCACAGCTCGCACTAACTGCCAACAAGGCCTGGGTCCAGCTGCGTGACAGGGTGTAAAGCGGGCTAACATGTCCCAACCCGGTTCATTTGACCACCATCTACTTTTGCTCTGTTGAAAACCAACCCCTGAAAAGACATCATCATTTTTTCTCAGAACTATGACGTTATTTGGCATTCATACATTGATTCAAAACGTCTGCAGCTGTGCTGAAAGCCCAGTTTGTCTGTTTGATCCTGTTAGCTAGAAGAGAGTAATTTCAACAGAGGGCTCTGGCAGCACAGTGCAGCCCATATTGGATCAGTGGACCAAGTGTGACTGAGGTGAGCCTGAGTTAGAAGGAAGAGAGGAGGAGGCAAAGTCTCTGGACCCACATCACCACCAAAAACATCCCCTGCAAAGAGACCACCCCAATCATGGTCACCCACCATGAAGCTCAGAGAGGGGCTTCATCCCTACTCCCTGTCCAGGGTTGGCAGAGGTTAATAGATACTGCAACATGTTTAGGACTTTTTTAAAGACTATACTACAAAAAGAAAGCTGTTCCACCTTGATTTTAAACAGGAATTTTCATTGAGCAAATACGTCCCATGTTGGCTTTCTCAATCACTTTTGTAGATGCAGCGACTAGTTCATTTTGTTTTCCTTTTTTAGTAAGCTTCCAAACTTGAACCTGATTTGGGATTTATTTGCATAGTCTTCTTCAGTATATTTCATTTTCCTCTGGCCTGGAAATCTTTCTGGCCTGGAAATATAACTGTTGTTATATACTAGTAACTAACATTCAGTAATTTCCTGGCTACATGAACATGCTATTTCCTTACTTTGTTCTTATCTTCCACCCAAGTGTTCTGTGTAGAGAGAGTGAGAATGGGGTATGAATGAAGAGTGGAAGTTGGTCCTGTTTGTCTGTGTGCGCTGTAGCACTTGCTTGTTGAGCCAAGAGAAGAGTTGTTGAGAAAGAGCAGAGCAGGGCCTGGCATGATTGCTGAGCAAGAAAGGTAGCCAGACTGTATTTGCAGGAGGTTTGGTTTTTATATCTTTCTTTACTGTCCCTGTGTACTTGAAGCAACTGTCCTGCTTGGGAGGTGAGGAAAAACTGTTTATTTATTCCAATGTCTACCTGCGCACCTTGGTTGTAAGCCAAGCCCCCAACCATTCAGAAGCCCCTATGACATATGGTGTCAGGAGTGGGATTCAAACTCATGTCTCCAGGGGGACTGCAGACATATGTCATGGGGCTTTTGAGTGGTGGTGGGTTTCGGCTTACAACACCGGTGCACAGACAGACATTGGAGTAACCAAACAGTTTATTTTTGCCTCCCAAGCAGGGCAGTTGCTTTAAGTACAGGAACACTAATGATACAAAAACCAAACCTCCAGCAAGCAGTCTGGCTACCTTCCTTGCTCAGCAGGTGTCCCACTCCAGCCCAGCCCAGCCCCTCCTCTGCCCCACACTAAAAAGACTGTCTTCTATCCTAGAAGCTCTGTTCTGATTGGGCCCTTTCCAGCAGGTTACCTGACAGCAAAGATGTTTAAGCCTCAGCCTCTTAGCTACCAAGAGTCAGCACTTAGTCTCCAGTTCAAGCAGGGAGAAGAAAAGGGGGGATTAAAAAGCAAAAGTAAAGAACATAAAAAGCTACACATTAAACATACAGGTGCTGCAGCGCACACAGACAAACAGGACCAACTTCCACTCTCCATTCATTCACACATTCTCCCTACACATAACACTCAGATGAAATATACAATGCAGTGTAGGAGGGAAGGAGAAAAAGAAAACAAAGCAAGGGGGAAAGGGATGCTACACCCTGTCACCGATTTTCTATGCAATTAAGAGCAAGTCACTTCCGTCCTTTACATGAGCACCTCCTCTGTGAGGCACTCAGACACCATGCATGATGAGCATAACAAAACACCTATAAGAATGAACAAGTAGAGCCACCTCAAAGCTGGCATTAAATTTATAAATGGAGTCACTGCGGGGAGCACATTTAACGGATTAGTATGGCAATACTCTCTCCTCTCGTTCATAACTGCAAATTTCTTCACGAAAGAAGCAGGGATGCAAGTTAGACCCCAAAGGCTTTGATGATATTATATTCAATAGCAAGATACCTATGAAATTTCATGGGAACAAAGACTGACCTATTGCCCCCATCCCAACGATGGGATTGAGTCATCCTCTGTATGCTGGCCCCAGATACGCCTATCAGGCCACTGCTGCGGTGACATCAGCAACAGGTAAAACCAATCACCCTTTTCCCACCCCATTTTATTTGCATTCTTGGGAGTCCATTGGTTGGAAGGATTCTTCAGGCATCTTCAGATGTAGAAATGCTTTGGACTCTTTCAATATATAGATGCTAGGGCTGCTTACCTGCAGGGAGTTCATAGTGTACAGATTCGCTATAACTTCAACAAATACATGTTTTTTCTTAATGATAATAGAAGTTACAGCCTTATTCTTTTCTTCCTGTTGCTATTTTTATCCCTTCCAAGATTTAGAGTGAAGGGGGAAATATATCTTTATTTTTCATCATGAGACAGGTTTTTGAAAAGAAAAGGAGGTTTTCTGCATGTTCTGGCTGCCTTTTACAAAAAGAGGAAAATACGTTTGCGCAGGTAAAGGTTAGCTAAGATCAGTCTGTCATTTATTTTCAGTGTTGTCCGCTCCCATGTGACAGCAAATACCGGCTTTAGAGGATGTATGAAGAGTTTCCAGTTCCAGAAGAAGGATTTCAACTTGTTAGAGGAGCCAGGAACCCTGGGAATCAGCTATGGCTGTCCAGAGGAGTCACTTGTACGTAAAGTACCATGCATGGGCCATGGTAAACCCTTGACCACCAGTTTGATATTAATTCCATGTAGTGGACAGGGAAAATATGTGGCATAACCACTAACTTACTTGTGAAAAGCCTCTAAAAGTGCCATCTAGGCAGCTGAACTCCTTTATATAACTGAGTGGAGGTTATAGACTAAGTAACGCTTCTTCCACAGGAAATGATGCAAGGCGGGAGGGGCTTAGAAACTATAAAAACTGGGTTGTCTCCCATTAGGAGAGAGGAGCAGGCTGAAGTCCTCCTATGAATCCTGTGTCATCTTCTCTGTCTTATTGTTGCTGGGGTTTGGGGTTTTTTGTAAATGGAGTCACAAGGGGGCACATTAAAACTCGAGGCAAACACAAAGATAGACAGTGCTGTGTTTGTGTGGAATTTTCTAGTTGAGCAATCTTGGTCATTCCAGAGAATTGAAACCATAAAGCTTTATCTATCTCATTGACTTTGGTTTTGACAGGACAAAATATTACCCAAGCTTTGTTCTGAACTGCAATACAAAGTAATAACATTTTATTTGATATTTCTTAGAGTGTGATCTCAGCATTCAGCAGGTAAAGTTCTGTATTCTAAGAGCAATTATTATTCTGCATCAACATTAAATCATTTCTCTAAGTGAAGCAAACAGAATTTTGTGGGAATAGCACAGGATGCAAGTAGCAAATGTGAAAAAGAACATTTATAGAATAACCCTTCTGTAATACAAGTTCACCAAGAGGACTGACAGCTTAGCAAATCATTCTAGACTGCGCCTGTTAACACAGAAATATTAAAGGCCATATGATATACCAGCATGAGCAAGAAGGATTTCCCACTCACTTGCTTTTTATTTCATTGTTGAGTTGTTCTGGAGAAAACACACTGACAGCTGAGTCTGAAATGCATGGTGCCATATGGCAGCCATTTCAGCTTGGACATTTGAACCAACCAGAGGAGGCTGAAATGTCGAAGCTATTTCTGGTATCCACATATAAACTACAAGGTACGGGGAAAAAAACATTGTTCATAAAACTCTGGGTCTCTTCTTCCCTTGTTTATTCTGGTTCAACCCCATTGAATTCTGGGTAAAAAACGATGTGACACTGGCCCACTGTGGCTCCTTGTCCCATGCTTTGATCTGCGAGCCACCAGCATGTCTGTTGAGGGGCCGCAAGATGCTGGCCCATGTCAAAGGCTAGCTCGGGCTCTGACCCCCAAGATTAGCTCCAGGTCACAGCCTAGGCGAGGCTCCGCCCAATGGGCAAGGTGGGCCACAGGGAGCTATCATGTGTGGTGTGGCCCACCGTGATCTGGCCCAGGCCTGCCATGGCCAGTTGTCATGGCAGCCATCATTGGCTGTCATAGCAGCTTATCATGGCAGAAGGTTGGGCACAGCGCGGGGGCAGGGCCAGCTGATCACATATTCCTGCATCTCCCAGACCTCCTTGCCGACCCAGCCATGGGAACATTCGGTGACCGGTCCAACCCAGTCCAGACCATGTCCGTTGCAGCTTCCCATGCCACAGCAGAGCAGTCACTTCTGTTTCCAGGTTCTGTGGTGTCATTCTGGTTCCACAGAAGTCTATGGCAGAACTTTTTTTTAAAAAAAATTAAATTTTTTATTAAAAGATTTAATGTACCATCCCTCCTGCCACAGGGAGCTCGGGGAGGCTTACAACAACAAAGATCAATAAATATAAAACCAGAAAATTATAAAATTATAAAAACATATCACTCCCCCCACCATCCCTCTCCTCCCCCACCCTCTACCCATCTCCCCCACCAAATGCCTGACGGAACAGCCAAGTCTTACAGCTTTTTGGAAAGGAGAGGTCTGGGGCCAGACGCATCCCCACTGGAAGGGAATTCCACAGCCTCGGTGCGACCACCGAGAATGCCCTTCCCTGTGTGGCCCCACAAAAGACTTGGGGGACCACCAGAAGGGCATCACCCGATGACCACAGGGGCCGGCCCAGCACCCGGGGGGGTGGGGGTGAGGCGATCCTGCAGATAGACAGAACCCAGACCGTTTAGGGCTTTATAGGTTAAAACCAACATATTGAATCAGGCTCAGAAGACTATGGCAGCCAATGCAGAGAACGGAGCACTGGTGTAATGTACTCCCGGTGGCGCAGTCCCACCAAAAGACAGGCCACTGCATCCTGCACCAGCTGCAGCTTTTGAGCCATCACCATGGGTAGCCCCACATAGAGTGCGTTACCATAGTCTAGTCTTGAGGTGATGAAAGCATGGATGATGGTGGCCAGGTCGGAGTCCGAAACATACAGCCTAAGCCAATGTACCAGATGTAGTTGGCGAAAGGCACCCCTCGCCACAGTCTCCACCTTAGCATTCAGGTGGAACTGCGCATCGAGGAGTACCCCCAGACTCTGCACCTGGGGAACCAATGGAGGACAGACCCCATCAATGATGGGGGCCATTAACGCCATCGCCTTACCCACCAGCATCACCTCTGTCTTGTTGGGATTCAGCTTCAGTCGATTAGCCCTCATTCAATCCCCCACAGCCGTCAGACATCGAGTAAGCACGGAGACTGCAGGGTCTGGGTTTGTTGAAAAAGAAAGGTATAGCTGGGTGTCATCAGCATATTGGTGGCACCGTACGCCAAACCTCTTGATCACCTCGCCGAGAGGCTGAACAGGAGGGCTGAACAGGAGGGGGGACAACACCAAACCCTGCAGGACACCACATGCGAGGTCTCGGTATGATGAAAAACACTCCCCAAGTAATACTCATTGGGTTCTCCCGGTCAGGAACAAGCGGAATCATTCAAGAACAGTCCCGCCCACCCATGCACAGTCCTGCAGGCACGCCACCAACATCTCGTGATCAACCGTATCAAAAGCAGCTGACAGAACTAATAGAACCAACAGAATCAAACAACCCTGGTCCATCTCCCGGCGCAGATCATCCACCAAGACCACAAGTGCAGACTCGTGCCATAACCTGGATGAAATCCCAACTGAGACAAATCAAGAAAACTGACGCGGTGAAGATGCCCTTACAACTGCAGAGCCACCACCCGCTCAATAACCTTCCCTAAAAAGGGAAGGTTAGAGACAGGTCGATAGCTGGCAAGGGAATCAACATCAAGTGATGGTTTCTTGAGAAGAGTCTGCACCACCGTCTCCTTGAGACAGCCCGGCACTCTGCCCTCCCAAAGGGAAGCATTGACCACCCCCGCCAGCAACGGCCCTATTGTCTCCTTGCAAGATTTAATTAGCCAAGATGGGCACGGATCTAAGTCACAAGAGGTGGCCCTAACAGCCCCAAGGGTCCTGATCACATCAGTGGGTGTCACCGACTGAAATTGATCCCATAAAACTGGATAAGGCATGACTTCCATAACCTCAGGTTCCCCTAGTGTAATAAGTGCAGTGACGAAATCGTGGTGAATACAAGCGATTTTATCCACAAACTAATTCACAAACCTATCACAGCGTGTTATAGATGACTCCACTCCAGGGTGGAGGGAGGCCGGACTGACCAGCCCCCACAGCACCCAAAGAAGCTCCGCTGGACAAGATTTTGCAGATGCTATGAGAGCAGCGAAAAAAGCATTTTTCGCTGCCCTCATCACCTCAGTATATCCTTGTAAACTGGCTCTATCCCGCAATCTGTCAGCTTCAGTACGATAACAACGCCACCGTCACTCCAACCGCCACCCTTCTCGCTTCAGCACTCGCAGCTCCTCTGAACACCACGGGGGCCTACGGTGCTGTAGCCTGGGCAGCAGACATCTATGAGCCATCCAATCAATGGCCTCAGTCAGCAGAGTGTTCAATAGTGTGACGAGGTCATTGATGAGATGGTCATTGAGGTCAGAGGGTACCTCCCTGAGAGCCAACTGGAACCGTTCTGGTTCCATTAGCCTCCAGGGGCTATTCAAATTGGTTCCACACCCTTCCAGGGCAGACATGCGCTAAGAGAGAGGTCTGTAGGAGATAACGATCTGACCATGACAAGGGCACTGCTGATATCTCCCCCAATAGCGGACCCCCCGCCTCAAGGCCAGTGCAAAACATGAGATCGAGAGTATGTTCCCCCTGATGTGTCGGGCAGCTGACCATTTGGGACAGGCCCATGGTAGCCATGAACTCATGCTCTGCCCCCCCCGAGGTCGGTGTGGATGCCTTTGGGGACCGCAACACCACCTCCACCACCACCTCTGCCAGAGCATGTAGAGAGGCTGTCGTACAGGTAGGTGCACAGAATACAAGCAGCACCCCCAGACTTTCCCCTGTAAAATCGAACACCAGGTGCAGAGTCTCAATTCCTACCATGGTTTGCACCAGATATCCCCAAACTGACCACCTCTCTCTAAAAATCATAGCTACACCCCCCCACCCCCTGTCCCTCCGACCATGGCTGATGCTGCACGGAATACTCAACTAGAACAAGGTCAGCCAGAATAGGCCCAGACTCAAGGTTCAGCCAGGTTTCCGTAATGCCCATGAGATCGGCAGTACAATCCAAGACTAATTCCTGGATAGTTGTTGCTTTATTAGCCACCAATCTCGCATTCAACAGGAGCAGCGAAGGGTCGGGAGTCCTCTGATCTCGATTCCCCTGTCCAGCCGCTAAGGGGTGAGTGAACGGGACCTGCAACAGGCACCTGTCCCGCTTCACTGGTCTCATACCACCCCATTTAGACCCATATCTCCCCGTCCCATCACGACCCCAATGGCTGTGCCCCTCCCTCCCAGTGCGGCCCCCCTCTGGCTGTTCTTCCCTGGCAGCAGGGGAGACCAGCACCCCACCCTCATACCCCCCTCTGCCACAGAGGGGCAAGCCCCCCTTCCCCAAGTCTGCAACCCACGCTCACACCAAGGGGGTCAGTTCTTCCCCCCAACCCAGTCGCCCTGTCCCTCCCCCATATAAAACCAACATTCCATCCCACCTACCCCCACATCCCAATCCCAAAATACAAATACCCCCACCCTAGCTCACTCGGACCCCACTAAGGGCAGTGTCAATGCAGCCAGAATCTCATTTAGTTTGCTGTAAGTGAAGGGAGAACATGGCCCATGCCGTTCTCTTTTCTTCAGCTTACATAATTTTATTCACCATATTACAAAACTGGCAAATCAAGGTTATTCTCTTGATTCTATGACCCCCGTAACTATGTGGAGTCCCAGTGCAGTCAGTGAGGCTTTATGGTAGTGAGTGATTCCACTTGCTTGTTGCAAATTTGAGAGAATCTCCCAGATTCTTTTTCCTCACCAAACCAAACAGATTCCCTTTCTATCAGCAATTTCTACACCTCTGTTTCAGACCTCTTGTACCTGTATTCATGTTTCCATTGACAAATATTGTATTACATAGACAAAAAACCTTTGGTTTAAGAACCCAAGTTAAGGTGGCATTCCAAATTATACTCAAATTCTAACATGACAGTAAATTGTCACGTTAAGGCAAATTAAAAGAAAATTATGACAACTGAAAGTAAACTGCATATGTGTGGTATGGTGACAGAATGATACTTATACATGAGGAATGCATGCAGTTTAATTTCAGTTAAGTCATAATTTTCTTTTAATTTGCCTTAACGTGACAATTTACTGTCATGTTAGAGTTTGAGTATAATTTGGAATGCCGCCTTAACTTGGGTTCTTAAACCCTAGGTTTTCTGTCTATGTAATTTCCCCTTCTTTCACACTGTACCTTTTAACAGTCAGGGCACATGTGCCTGTAGCCTTAAGGGTTCAACCTTAACCAAGGCATGCTGGCCGTCAACCTTAAATCCTTTCACAGTAGTCCTTCAGCGCAGTCCTTTGGCCCACACAAATGTCCTTCAGTCCTTTCCCCTTAATGGGCTTTAGTTTGGACCACCTTAACCCAGATGTCCTTGCCTTTCCTAGGGTCCAGGCGTAAAGTACAATTTTCGAGCTCCAGTGGGCTATGAGCAGGGTTCATATTATATGCTTAAAAGGCAAACGCTCTTATTTAAAACACATGAGGGCATGCACACACAAGGATAGGAACACATCATCCATGGCACAGATGCATGGCCTCAACCCGCCTTCTCTTGAGCATATCCCTATTACACTCTCAACTCAGAATTTCAAACATAGGTCCAGCTGATCAAACATAGATCAAACACCACCAACAGGGCCACAACACCTACATGAAAGCTGGGGTGAGGAACTGACCTCCGTCCCAGAGGCTAAATGCAGTTCTCAGCAATATTTTGTGTGACCCCTTTCCAGTTATTGGGTTTGGGGATCTTAAGCACCATAAATCCAAACAAGAAACAACTCCACCCCCCAAGATCCTTCCCACACCCTCCCCTAGATAGCCGCAGTCCACTCCCAAACCCACTACCCCAACAGGGTGCAGCAGTGCAAATGAGCTTAGATCAGGAGCGGAGGGGAAAAGGTATATTCTTAACCATGTGGCCTCAGATGCTGCTGAGCTAGGGTCTTCTGGGAGGGCTGGCAGTCAGTCAGAGGCAGGCAGGCTTAGATTGCTAGGCAGGAGAGGACAGCACGAACATTCTAATGGGGACATGCCTTTCCTCAGGCTGAGTGGTGGCTCCCTTTTCCTCTCCAGGAGCCATGGGGGAGGGGTGTGTGAGCAGGGGCAGCCATGGGAAGGGGGGATGGGAGGAGAGGGAGCAATCCCCTCTCTCTCTCTCTCACAGCCCTCTCACCCCTCTCTCTCACACACACACAAAGAGCACATCCCCCTCTCTCTCACATACACACACAAACAGAGCATCCCCTCTCTCACACACACTCATTTCGTCCAGACCAGCTGTCCTGCCTGGAGGTCCCGCCTGTTCTATGCCCCTCCGCACGTGCACAGAGACCAATCATTTCCTGAATCTAGCACGCTGGAACTACATTTCCCAGCATGCCAGATTCAGACAATGGCTGGTCCCACTCCCGGTGTGCGTGCAGAGAGATGCACAAGTCATACACAACTTGGAAGATCAGACTGGCAAAAGAACGACATCGAAAGACTCCGCTCATGAGGGGATGACGGGAGAGGGACTCAGTCGATGGAGAAGGGGAGGCCTGTGAACTTCTGGGTGAATGCTGTGGATGAGGCAGGGGGAGGTGGACTTGCCCCCACACTGAGGCAGCTCTGGCACAAGCAAAGCAACACACACACCCCACACACACACATCATGGCCATGGCACGGAGCACAGCAATGGGGGTGGAGGCTGCTGTTTCTTGCTCCCAAGACAGGCTAGCCCCCCCTCCCCCCCCTACTGAAGCCACACGGACTCACTTCTTGAAATCTCTGCTAGCCAGTAGGCAGCAGCAACATGCGGGGTGGGTGGCGCAGGTGGGCACCGCTGTGACAGGCAGGGCCAGGGGGCACCCAAGCAGGCAAATGACAGAGGCAGCAGTAGTTCTGCCTCCCCCAATCCCCACCCAGGCTGCAGGACTTGGTAAGCTAATGGGTGAATGCTTGCAGCTTGCTACAGGTGCCATGTGGAGCCCCAAAGCAGGCAATCCGCCAGACAGTCAGCTAGACTGGAGGCTGGACAGGAAAGCCGGACACAGCTGTGGCTGCAGCCTTTAAAAGCCCCGCATTGTCCACACTGTGAGAGCACTCTGCCCACTTAAAGGGCTAGCACTGTAGAAGTGGCCACAGCCACTTGTGTTTTGATTGGCTGCTGAAGGGAAGACGTGCCGCTACTGCGGCTGGAACAGGTATGGCTGAAGCCACCCTGTTTCAAAACAATCCACAGCCCCTATAGCAACAAAAAGGACTATAGGGGCAAGTACACGCTTTCCTGCACTGAATCCATGCAGTAAATATGACTTTCATCCAGTTGCAATTGTAGAACAGCATAGGCGTTCAGTGAGACCTTGCAACCACCTTAACTATAGAGCCACGACTGTGGCTCTATAATACCAGGCCCATTGCCAAAGGGCTCTGCCTCCCTCCCTCCTTGTAAATTGCTCCCTCCCCCTGTAAAAGTAAGATGTGTTCCAGGATTTTCCTCTTCAATTTGCTAGTCTGAAGATTCTGATGAGTGACTGTAGGCCTATGTTCAGAGAGGAGCAGGAATCATAATACTGGTCAGAAAATGTCTACACAGATGGCCTCTGAATTTCTGGGGGCAAACACCTTTTCCCGCTTGTCATGTAGTCATCCACCTGTTCCAGTGTCCTAGCTCTGGGCCTGTTGTATGCTCATTTGTTTTGTGTGTGCAATTGTGCATGTGATACCCAAAGTTTATAAAAGAGGCATCAGGGGATGAATTCAAATTAAACTCTTATCCACGTTTTCATTGACAAATGTTGTATATGAGACCCATAAGCGAATTAAGTAAATGGAAAGATTGCCAGTGTCCTCAGTGGCATTTGGATAAGGCTTGAGTTCTTGAGGAAATGGGAAGCAATCTGAATTACTCAGTTTAAATAGCTGTATTTTCATAATGGGTCCTGAGAAACCTTTGGGGCATTATATAAAATTAGTTGAAACCTGGGGGAGAAAATTGACTTGGTTGTATGAATACTGACATAACTGAGTTGTAAGGGAAAGAGAATCTGTTCTTCCTCTGCTATTGCAATATTGCATCATTATTCAAAACACTTTCTCCAGCTCACTTGAGACTGTTTACTTGGTATGCAGATGTCCCGCAAAGCATATTTCAATGGGGAGAGCTTCATTGCGTCCAGCCAGAAAACGTCTCTCTTTGATGTCTTTGAAGGAGGCTTTAATTTCCGGACTATACAGCCCAATGGTCTGCTATTCTATTATGCTGAAGGAGTGAGTACATGTTTCTGTTTCTTAAATTTTCTCTGAGGACCACCTTATAATCAATTCCTGCTTCACTCTTAAAACAAACGAAAAATCCACAGCATAACCTTGTTACATGGTCATTTAGAAGAGTCTTCAAGAGCAGTCCCACCTAGAGTGCACTGTAGTAGTCCATCCTTGAGGTAATGAAGGCATGGATGATGGTGGCCAGATAATCACCATCTGAGAGTAAAGGGGACAGTCTTCTCACCAGATGGAGCTGATGAAGACAATCCTAGCCACTGCTGTGACCTGATATTCCAGATGTACATCAGGATCCAGGTGCACATTAAGTCTGCAAATCTGAGTAACCAAGGGAGGCTGTACCCCATCACTGATGGACTTCCAATCCCCCCTCAAGTCACGGAGCTTGTTTGGATTTAGCTTCAGTTGACTCACCCATATCCAGTCCCCAATGGCAGCCAGGCACTAAGTAAGCACTGAGACTGCAGGACCTGGGTCAGATGAGAAAGATAAATAGACTTGGGTGTCCTCTGCATATTGATGGCAGTGCACCCCAAATCTATGCACAATCTCAACCAGCAGCCTTAGATACACATTGAACAGGGGTGGAGACAAGATGGAACCCTGCAGGACCCCACAGGAGAGGGGGAAGGAGGATGACAAACAATTTCCCATCACCACCTACTGGAACCTCCCCAACAGAAATGAGCAGAAACACTGAAGAGCCATCCTGTGGACCCCTGCCAGGTGCTGGAGTGGTGTCAACACCACCTCATGATCAACTGTATCAAAGGCCACCGTAAGGTCTAACAGGATCAGCAGGGCAGTTTTCCCTGTGAATCTCTTGGCACAGATCACTGACCAAGCTCACAAGCGCAGTCTCAGGCCGCTTTTAGACGATCGCGGTGGCACCCGTGCTTGTTTTTCAAAACTACCGGGAGGTGGATTTACACATGACACCGCCACCGATTATGCACATGTGTGGGCAACGCGCATCCATTTCCGCTGCGAGCTGACCAGGTCGCCGATCGAGGGTGGACATACGCGGCCGGAAATGGACACGCGTCACCCACACATGCGCATAATCGGCCGCGGTGTCACGTGTAAACCCGCCTCCCGGTAGTTTTGAAAAATAAGCGCAGGCGCCGCCACGAACATCTAAAAGCAGCCTGTACTATACCCAGGATGAAAGCCAGACTTGTATGCACAAGAGAGCACTCCAAGCAGGCCTCAGAGGCCGCAATGGGACATGAAGGAGGAGGCAGTCTTTCAGATATGTTGGGCAGGGCTTTGTAAGTCCTAACCAGCACTTTGAACAGAGCCTGGAAAGCTATTGGTAGTCAGTGCAGATTCTGGAGCTCCTGGCAAATCATCCCCAACAGAAGACAAACTACCGTGTTCTGCACCTGCTGTAACTTCTGAACAGACATCAAGAGCAGCCCCATTGCTGTAGTCTAGCCTTGAGGTTATGAAGGCATTGATGATGATGGCCAAGTCTGAATCTGACTGAAAGGGCTGCAGCCTTTTAACCAGATGGAGTTGGTGAAAAGCACTCCTGGCTGCCACCATAAGGTAGATCATGGAACTCCTTGAATATAAATTTATGGAGGCACATTCTGCCCTGCTCAGTTTTCATGAGTGACATCCCTTAGTGGTGCAGATCCCCAGCCTAGCCCTTAGCATAGAAGGCATGATTGGGGAGTAAGGATTGTTCTGGAATAGATGCTTGTGGCAATGGAAAGCTAGGGTATCCTAACTTCTCTGCAGTATGGATGGAAGGAATTATGGGTTTAAAATGTTCTCTAATGAGCATGTAAATTGTAAGTACCTCAAAAAGACGGTAAGAAAGTCTAATTTACAGCACTCTACGCATCACCTCTGAGTTTGACCTAGAGGATAAAGGCCTTGATCCCACATGGTGGCATGTGCCCAAACCTCAAAAAATAGCCAAAGAACGAAGCTGAATCAAGAATTGGAAATCAAGAGCCAGAAAAACAGAACCGAGTTAGGAGCAGTATGGACCAGATCAGGGATCCAGAGGTAGTGGATAGGATGTCATCAAGGCAAGGGCAAGACTGGAGCAAAGCAGGAGACAGGCAAAGAGCAAATTCCAGAAAGTAGCCACACCAGATAGCCATCACATTTCCTGGACATTTCCTGCCTCTTGTGTGCCCTTTATATAGCCCTGGGCAGCCAATGGGGAAGTAGGTTTTGTTGACCAAACCAGGCCTGGGTATATAATGCATTTGCACGACAGAAATGCTGCAGTTCTGGTGCTATGGACAGCTCCCAGGCAGCAAAGTAGTCAGGGTGTCCACACTGGCCTACGTTTGAGGCCAGTGAGGCCCACATGGTTCTTTAAGCCAATTTAATAAACTGGTTTGAACAGAGGGCATATTAATAATCTGGACTGGAGGGAAATGTTGATTTGATGGAACCTGTGCCATTAATAAAGGAATATAATGATGTCTGTGCTGCTGTGGTTTAAAGAGTGTCCTTGTATCAGCTAAAAAAAAAAAAAAAATTCCTATCTCCCTTCTCACCTGCTCCTCACCAAGTGGAAAATGACAGTAGACTGCATCCCTAATGACTAAAGGGACACAGGACACTCTTAAAGAACACTCACAAAACTTTAAAACACTTCCACTACTAGGCATCCCTTCTAAAGAGTGTTTTTCTCTGGTTTTCAGTCAGATGTGTTCTCCATCTCTATGGATCAGGGGGAAGTGGTTTTAAATGCAAAGGGAGTCAAAGTTGAGTTAGAAGATAAGCACTACAATGATGGCAAAACCCATTTCGTCATCATGTCTACATCATCAGAAAGGTAAAGCTGTTTAGCATATTTAATTCTACCCCTTTTCTTATGTGATATGTAGTTTTTGTTCAATACAGGTTCTCTCCCCAGTGCAGAGTGGGCAGCCTAGACTGATGGGGACTGCCCTCTTTGCTTGCAGTAGGCAGGATCATGATTGACAGCCTCTGTAATAGGAGGGGTCATCCTCCCACAGATCCTCAGTCTGTTCCTGTCTCATCACAGAGCAGCAGTAGGATCTGGGCTCTCAGAGCCCAGCTAGGCCCTAGGTTTTTATTTACTTTTTTTTCTTCCCCCACCCCCTTCCTTGTCTACTCCTCCACCCCTCCCTCCCTCCCTCCCCCTGCCTGGACATGGGACCTGGGGGGAGGGGGAGAAGCTTCCCCCAGGGCTTTCCCCTCCCATGGACTAGTTCTTCTGCTGGAGACCTCTTAGCTGGGGAGGGGAGCTTGTACTTTGGGAGTCGCTCCTCCTGTTCCCCGCAACGCATGGAAGGGAGTCAGAGCCACCAGCAGCTTCTCTTAGTGGCCTCAAGCCTCGCTCAATGCCCGGCATTTTTGCACCTTTTTTTCTCAAGCAGTGCCTTGAGCTTTGGGCTGCTGGCGTCGTCCATCCCCCCACCACTACCGCCCAGGATAGAGCACGCAAGTGGCAGACCCAGGCGCTGGAACTCTTAAGATGCGCCTTCCCAGGCCAGGACAAAGCGAGCCAGGAGGCTCAGCAGGGGGACTGGCAAGCAGAGGCCCCAGCACACCGTCATCACAGTAAGACTGGAGAGCCCAGTGTCCCCTCACCCCAGGGTTAGGAGGGACTCTGACCAGAAGGAGGTCCCCGAGGCAGTTCTTATTTGGCTGGGCAAACAAGTGTAAGCCCCCTGAGACCTCCTAGCTCTGATGGGGGGAGGAACCCCCTGCCACAGGTCAAAATTCCTCGCTCAAGACCTCTCAGTCCTTCACTCCACCCAGAAGGTCCACAGGTGCCCCTCTGGATCCTGCAGCCTCAAGCCCTCCTAGGAGAAGGGGTTGCAATCTTGGGGAGTGGTATAATCTTGACAAGTGTCATCCAAATCAGGTGGTAGAGAAAGACGTTACAGCCAGGAATGTGTACACAGATTTTTGTGAAATAACATTTTAACTGCTTATAAAATTGAATCCCTTTACCTAACCTTTCTGAAATTTGGCACACATAATACCCTCCATTGGGGGTACAATACTGCCAGATGTCATCAAAACCAGATGAAAAATAAAAATGTTACAGCCAAAAATGCATTTTTCAGGTAACAAGACAATTTGTTTTTCATTTTTTTCATTATGATGTTCTTTTGTTTTTGTTGTTCAGTAATGAAAATGAAAAATTCCTATTTCTTTTTTGTTATTATAATAACAAAAACAAAATGCACATCCCTAGCTAGCCCCACCCAGCACGGATTCCCTTCACAGCTCAAAAGAGGGGTCTCCTTTCTTAGGGTGCATAAGGTTAGGGTTTAGTTTTTGAGTTGTTTCCTTAGTTTTCACAGTTTAATGGTTATTGATAGTTTCTCTAGTTGGCTAGATTTGACAGTCTTAGACTAGGGATCTGTGGGAGGATGGCTACTACAGAGGCTGTAGATCAAGATCCTGCCTGTTGCAAGCGAGGAGAGATAATCCCCATCAGTCCATGCTGCCCACTCTGCTCGGGAGAAGAATGGGAATTCATGGTAAGTGAAAATACACCTATTTCACTTAATGGCACTTTCTTCAAAGCAGGGGGATTCTAGACTCTTATATTAGAGTTTTCTATAACGGCCTCTTCTTTCAGGAGGGTATGACTAAAGGTCTTTTGTTTGCTGGGGATTTTTTACTTTTTTGCATAAAAAGTAATTTACGTAGGTGGAGCACAGCCTGCTGGGTCTCAGAGCGAGATTTAAAATAACAAATATCAGGGGGTGGGGGGTCAATTTGGTGTTTTTCACTTAGAAAATAAAAATAGCAGTTTAGCTGTTTTCCACACAGGATTTTAAAAAAACACTTATAAAAGAGCTAGATATTGGCATGTGGTTAATCCTTCAAAAAGATTAAGTGCTTTGCTTGTTAAAAAAAATAAATGAATATATCTTTACTCAAAACTGATTCTGGGTATCTGCAGTGAAACGTTTTCATAACATTTTAGTAGCAACAAAGCCTTTGAATCTAACTTGAAATGGAAGCAGGAAACCAATCTTCATGTCCCCTTTGTGCAAGCTTGTTTCAACTGAAGGTAACTATTTTCTGTTGCCATCATCAGAGGCCAAGTTATCAGAGGATATTTTTACACATGACAGCTCAGTGAACCGCCACGCTTAAACCCACCCTGGAGTTAGTCCCAGGCAGCCGGGACTGGGGAGGGGAGAGGATGGGGAATATGCTGACATGGGTCTACACAGCCCTGTCCCCTGCGCTCCTCAGCGTAGCCCTGCCTCCTCTCTGAAACCGCTCCAGACACGGGCTGGGGTTAGGTAGAGCGGGCCATCAGATGTGATGGCTCGTTCTACCACGGTCCAGGGATGCCTACCCTGGATCGTGGCAGGGCTTAACACGGGATGTGCGCTGGCTGGGAGCCCAGTGCACATCCCGTGTTAGCCCTGCCATGGTCAGGGGTTATTTCTGCTGCCATCTATGGTAAACATCTGGCAGCATGGGCACAGATGTGACACCATCGCCTGTGGCCATGCTGGGGTAAGCATGGCCACGAGCAGTGATGTCATGCCTGAAAATACCCAGAAAGGCTTCCACTTGGTCTCATTTGTGCATTCATTACGTTGTTCAGACAGATCATCTCACAGACCTATTTTAGGCAATAGAGACAAAGCAGTGCCGTGATATCTTTAGTTGGACCAACTCCAGTTGGTGGAGGTTGCAAGCTTTCAGACCTTACAGGGTCCTTCGTCAGGCAAGTCAGGAATTAGAACTGCAGTGCAGACTGAGCAAAGCCGTGTAGGTGTATGCAGTGATTGGAAACAATGGCAAAGGGAGGGGAGAAGATGAGAGAGGAAGAGAAGGTGAAAACAAGACTCAGGGAGGAGGTCCTCAATTCAAAAGGGTGGAATACAACCAGGAGGCGGGAAGAGGAAGAGCTGCTGACATTAAATAAACTTAAAGATTACTCTTTAAGACTACTCTAAGTTTACTTACTATTAGCTGCTCTTACTCCCCCCCGAGTCTTGTTCTCACCTTCTCCCCCGCTCTTTTTGCCATTGTTTCCAATCACTGTATATACCTATGCGGCTTTGCTCACTCTGCAGTTCTAACTCCTCATTTGCCTGACAAAGGACCCTGTGAGGTCTGAAAGCTTGCAACCTCCACCACCAATGGGAGTTGGTCCAATAAAAGATATCACTGAACTACGTTGTCTCTATTGCCTATATTTGGAACCAACAAGGCAACCTTACTTTCTCTACAGACCTATTTTATGCGCTCTTACCTGCACTGGCAAAACCTATTTGTGCTCGGTGTTCATACATTGAATTATACAGACAGAATGATTGGTAAAGCCACCTAGCTGAGCAATATAATTTCAGAAGCTGATCAGTTAAAATGGTTGAAGAGAAGAGAGTAGCCAGAGGTGTGGCATAAGAGAGTCATGGGGCCTGCAGCACACCCAAATGGGGCCCACAATAGTGCTGCCATTTCAGCCCAAGTTGCACTTGGAGCAATGGTGACAGGGGGACTACTCTTCTATAAAGGAAGAGGTAATGGCATGGGTCTTCTCCACTTTCTCAGAAAAAGCAGGTGTAGCAGTACGTATCTATTTACCATATTAACTACAGTGGGCATAATTACTTGGTGGACAAATCAGGCCTACTTCTATACACAGAAGGTGAAAACAGACATGATGCTAATTCCACTTTAACATTTCTTATGCATGTTGCAGGGTTGCAAAGCCCTGCAACATGCATAAGAAATGTTAAAACAGTGTTAAAGTGGAGTTAGCGTCATGTCTGTTTTCACCCAGAGTTTTCACTGGAAGTGGTGTCAGCAGGATCCCCCAGAAGAGCGAGCCTTAGAATTAGAAGCATACATTTTTAGGAGTGGAAGAGACCTCAGGATAATCAAGTTCAAACCCCTATTCCAAGTCAGGGTATTTGTCGGCGCACCCCCCAAATGAAGACGAGGACACGCTAAATGGGATCAAATGGCTGCATTCTTTATTTAATATTAACAAATGGAAGGGGGGGATGGGGGCACACCTCCCACCTCCCCCCCTTTCCGGAACTGGGGTCCTTATCTCTAATAACCCTACTAACTGCTAATTAACAACCCCCTTTTAGGAGGTCCCCTCTCCTCTCAGTCCCCACACTCTGTGCGTACCTCTTTCCCATTTTCCATTAATTGAGAGGGTAACCTCCTGTTCCTTCTTTACTATTAACTTACGCCCTGCCTCGTCCCCCGGGTTTCCCCAGGCCGGGCGGGTTGTTCGTGCCTGCCCCATCTCTGGGGTTAATTTCAGCAAAGGTTGAGAACACCATTACCCGCTGTTTGGCAGATGCTCCTCCCAGCAGGTGCGGCCGTCCGTCT